>OX183135.1:14076171-14257032 GCA_945261195.1 Cryptosula pallasiana | reverse complement strand
AACAGGCCAACCTAAAAGTCAAGCCACTTAAATGTGAGCTCCTGAGCCCCAAGTTAGATACCTTGGGCATGTAGTCAGTGCGGAGGGGGTGGCCACTGACCCCGAGAAAGTGGAGGCAGGCAAGAGATGGCAAGAGCCAAAGGATGTCAAGGCACTACAAGCTTTCCTTGGAACGGCAGGCTACTACAGACAGTACCTTCCAGATTATGCCACAACAGCAAGCCGTTAACTGTTCTCATGGGAAAGAAGCTAGCTGGCAGTGGGGAGCCGCAGAGAAACAATCATTTGACAAACTCAAAGCAAGTTTGAGTCAGGCCCCAGTACTGGGATAGCCGGACCCCACGCTCCCATACATATTGGACACTAGACATTGGACTATCGGTGCGAGCAAGGCTTGGTGAAAGTGGGTAGTCAATTTGGCCCCCACTGCGTATTTTCTTTTAAGTAAGAAGTAAGGCATGAAGCACCTTGTCTTCATTACATAGTTCGACCACAAAACGGTTTGCCCAAATAAGTTTGGAATTCAGTAAGCAATAATTATTCAGTAATTATTGCAATATACCACACTAAACATTCCACCCATAATTCGGCTCATACTGTCAAACACACAGCATAGCAGAATAATTGCAAGAATTATCGCAGGTTTGCATGCACTGCCTTGACTGAAATCTAAAGCACAATTTGGGAGGTGTACAGGTGTGCTACGACCCAGACAGAACTCATGTACAATATACCAATTTTCATTTCTGTAATAGTATGGTTAATGACTGACTGCTAGTCGCTACTACTCAACTACAGTTATATTGGTTGTTATGATTTAAAAGTCAAGTTTATTGCGAATGCTGAATTGTCAGTGATAGCATCATTGACTGCTCCCGATTGTCAATGGGCTGCATTCGGGGTTGAATTGTGATAATGTGAACATAATTTCTGTGATGCGTCATAATTAAAATGAGACAATTCACATATGTAAACAGTTTGTGAATAAATGGCTTGCTTTATCTGAAACTTTTGCTCTCTGCTGCGTATTGTTCCAGATTTCAGGTAAATCCCAGCCCTGCAAGCTGCAGTGCCAACCCTGCATGATGTAGGTTACTGCAAGAAAAAGATCAGTCAATACAGCACTAGCAATAGGCACAATCAGTCACCTGAGGTCGTGCTATTTAGCGCAGGAGAGTGTCTTTGAGTCACAGAGACCTCTATTCCAGTAAGACCTTGTAGATACAAGTGTCCAGCGTATTTCGTGTAAGTAAATCTACACCTACAAACCACTTTTGGGTAAACATTTTCTGCTATGTGAAACCTCTGCTTTCTATTGCATTTTGCATGTGATTGGATTGGAGCATATTGTACAAAAAGAAAACCACGAGGTGAATGTGCAAGACAGTTCTGAGAGGGAACTAAACCAAATATGGAAAGAAACCCTAACTTCAAGTAAGAAGAGCATTTTAAAGGAGTTTCGTTGACTTTTTTAATACTACTGTAGAATTTTCGTGACAGCAGTATGCAAGCGGTTGACTACTAAAGCCATTAAGACGGTACTGATATGAAATCCGAATCAGATTCTAAATGCTTTATCACTATGGCATCCAGTCAGACTACAAGATAGGTTGTAGATATCATAATAAATGTAGTTGCCTACTATAGACACTAGGGTTTAAAACAAGATACAAATCACAATTACCAGCCCACTGGTCTTTTCACTGACTAAACAGTCTTACAAGTAATGCAAGCCACAGAAAAATTTATAGAAAATGATATTAAAGTGAGCAATTGAGGATACAATTACGCATTTAGTCATAAAAAACAGAAGCATTGTAAAGGATTTTGTTGTGGCCTGGAAAAAACTTCCACTGACACTGTTAGGAGTTGCCTGTACTGTGTATCAATAGCAGTACAGTGATGCAGAGTGCAAATAGACTGGTAGCGTCGGCTCTCTGTGGAAAGCAATTAATATAAAAATCAACCGCTACTGGTATGGTAGTAAAGGCTCTCTATCATCGGAGGTAGTAGATACAAACAGCAGGCGCTACCGGATGTTACTATAGCCTCTCTGTTGTAGGATATCTGTATAGCACACAGATCCGGTTAGTAAGGTATGCGAACTTTAGTGATACAGGCAACCGGCTTCACTAAACGCATGTGTTTCAGATTAATAATAATTTATTAGTAGAACACAAAAGCTTGCCTGATAAATAATTCTTACAAGCGTACAGTAACTTGACTTCTCAGATCCAACAATGAGATGATACAAGCTATCGCTGACGCATATAGACTAGATACTATCTCAGCCTGAGCTAAACTAGTTCTGTCTAACTCTAAGCAAATTTAAAACAACTCTGAGCATTGGCCAAACTGCCTCACTATTTATAGAAAAGAATATCAGTTGACAATGGTAACATATGATTGGCTAAACAATAGTCAGGCTCTACAGAAAAGATGAATCACAATGGGTTGGCTAAGCATAAAAATAACATGTATAAGCTAGCTGAATAAAACCTGGCTAGCTGATTAAGAACTGGCTAGCCGCCAATATTCAAGTGTTAATTATAAATATAGAATTTGATGTGTGGTGGATTTTGGCGGCACACATGCTTTGCACATACATACACCTTAACCTGGAGGTGACTCTGACACTAGTATTTAGTCAGATAGGCCTCCCCAAGTGATGCATCAAGTAGTCATCACTTAGAAGTAGACGATTTGCCTTACCAGCCCTCCAGATGTGACACCGGTCCTGCAAACTCTATACCGGCCCTGCAGCTTTTCCTACCGGCCCTGCAGTGACTTTTACCAACCCGGGGGTGACCTCTACCAACTCTGCAGTGACATACCAAGCCGGCAACAAGATGGCCGTAATAGCCAGAGTTCCAAGATGATCTATATCTCTTCCCGAAGACGAATCCAGGACCTCCACTTCCCGTCTACCTGGATTGTAAGGCTAACTAGACTAAGAACTTAATCATATAGCTTTATTCATTGCCACTAGGCGCCTTACCCTTTCAATATTGTATGCCATTATATGTATTGTTATATGATTGGTTGAAGTACTTCTTGTCATGTTTTATTGGTTGCACCAACATGATGCAATACACTTCCTGTGATCAACCTATAAAAGGCTGCTTTTGCATATATACTTTGCCACTTATCACTCACTGCTACTGCTGTGGAATTCTCTAGGCGATTGCCTCCTAGAGCTTGATATGTGAACAATAAATGTGTTCTATTACATAAAACTATACTTAGTTGGTCTGAGCCGAGGGCTCACTAGTAGTGAAGTTGTCATCGACTTCTTTGTTGCACTCTGCAGGTCTGACCAACCTTGCATTACCTCTTGGAGAGAGGTGTTGATTTGCTGCTTTACGAGCTGGGCGCTGTGAACAGCCGTTGTTGGTGGACAGTAGTAGGAGTCCTAGCGGCACGATCCACTACAGATGACGTCAAACCATTAGTCCGTAGCTAGTAATCCTCAGCGCTTGATCTTGACTAAAAGAGGGTCCCTGGATCGCCTGCTTCATCTGTGCAAGGTACTGTACTACCCATTTGAACAAGCTTGTGTGTGGAAGGCTGGAAGGCATGGAATTGCTGTAGGCAATTTCCATTACAGTATGAGAGTGATAAGGAAGTGGTCTGTCAATCTATACATCATCCAGCAGCTTGACTTATCCTTTGTATTGAAGAGAAACACTGAAATATGGGGCAGCTTATTCACACATAGATAGTGTTTGGAGGAAGTTACTGCTCGCTTGACTTTACACTTCAACCAAATAGAGGGGTACCCTAGAGTTTGGCCACTAAGGGGCGACCTATGTAAATACATAACAGTATTTTGATATTGAATCTCAAAAGTGTCAAAAGCTAGGACTCTAAGTAAAATGTAAAACATCATTTTGACATTCATTCACTGTCATGAATGTAGACAGCCTCTGAAAGAGATGTCCATATGTTTTAAATGATGGGTATTAAAGCTGATGCTTTCTAGAAAACATGTCAAAGTATCATTCTTCTCTGCAGAGCTGGCAATACGTTACAGGTGTTTCTACTTTGTTTTGAGCATGTCTGTTTAAATCAGGTTTGCTCAGGTTCATTCCTGTCCACTTTTTCCGGTTTGTGTTCATCAAAATATTAAATTATCTTGATTATTTTGTCAGAGGTACAGTAACAGAAGCAGAGAAAATCAAAAGCTGCAGCAGTTGCGGCAGTATTATTTGTTTAAAGTATTTACTATAATTAATAAACGATGTGTGATGACGAGTAGTAGTAGAAGTCCATTAGTATCAGCCAAGTATCATCTATTTATTCCAATGCCTGCAAGTGAGTCTAATGTTATTCACAGTATTATCAGATTACTGTAATGGCAGACAAATGCTACTCACCTGTTACACAATTCCAGTAGCTTGTACTTGTACCATCGCTAATATTGTGAAGTGTTTCTGCAGGAATAGAGGCACAGTGCATAGAGATATGTTACGGCACTTCTCCTACTCTCATAGTGTTAGTAAAATCAGCTTTTTTAGAGGCCACAAACTATGTAATGAAATAAGCTATGCCTCATTGGCCAATCGAAATCTATTATTCTTTCAACCCATTATACAATACTGTATGAGCTATATGGACTAATTTTGCATACAGTGCACTAGCTCAGTAATCCAATCCAACGCACACACAACACTGCACACACAGGCATCATCAGTTATTTGAACAAGTGGTTGAGGGGTTAATCTGTGTAGTGGAGGTTGGGGGCTTCTAATCCACCAACTCGGCGTTGTGACCTGCTGATCTCCTTGTTCGCTGTCACAGGGCAATTGGTAGCATTTCCTACGGTATGCTGCAACCAGGTACCTTTCACCTAGAGGTAACAACGGGTTGGTACTACACCGAATGAGAAGTGAAGGAGTGTTCTCTACTCCACAACTAGTACGGAGCCCTCGGCTCATAACTCAGAGCTTAAGAGTAATATGCCGTTATTGTTACAAAACTAAGTACAAGAATAAATAAAAGCCCCAATACAAACTGATTATCATAGCAGAAGTTCTGCCTTTTATAGGCAGAGTACAGGAAGTAATAAAGGCAATGGCCAATGATACAGAAGTTGAGCATAATACAGCAAATAGGCAAAGAGATCTAAATAACAACAAATGATGCTAAAAGAATGGCTCCGGCCATTTCCATATTTATCTGATATGTCATTGAGATGTCCTTATGAGTTGCTTCAAATACCAACTTTGTCAAAATTCAATTTATTTCTAGGTTTTTTTAACAACATTAATAACAAGCATGTTGTGAATGTTGTCTCCCCTTCGAAATCTTTTGGGAAAACATATGACGTACTCAAGTGTTTTAGCGAGCCGCTAAACTTTTGTTTTTACTACTAACTGTGCCGCTACTAGTTATATCAATCAATGAGCCAGGCCACTTGTACTGTTATTTATCAACGATATACTAAGTTCGCTAAAACACTTGCATACGTCATAGGTTTTCCCAAAAGATTTCGAAGGGGAGACAACACTCACAACATGCTTGTTATTAATGTTGTTAAGAAAACATAGAAATAAATTGAATTTTGACAAAGTTGGTATTTGAAGCACCTCATAAGGACATATCAATGACATATCAAATAAATATAGAAATGGCCGGAGCCATTCTTTAAACATATGCGGTGCCCAGAAGTAGTAGGCTATTTGGCCAGTCAAAAGCAGTTGTAGTTTCTGTGGTTACGTCTCAGTCTTTATGAGCTTACTTCTTCTATTTCCGCCTGATATAGGGGTAGACATCTCCTGGGTATGGTACGTTGCTTCCTCTAAGCCTACTTCCAGGTCTCAGGCTAGGATGAGTCACTTCCTGCCAGCCCGGTATGGCTCCCACAGTGTTGGTACTAACTCATACACGGTTGGTACAGGGTGGGTATAGCACCGATGCACGGTCGATACCTTACCGATGCAGGGTCGGTGAGTGGGGCATACATTATTGTTGTCATTATGGCTACGCAATGGCTATACAAGTGATGCCAGAATGACTGCTGGGTATCTGCGCAGATGTAAGTGCTATGAAAATCCACTACTCCTGTTACCTTAGCGGAATTTTCTTGAATGGAATTTTCCACAACTACTGTATCATGATGGCTGCTTTCAATTAAAGCTTAAGTACTATATGCTGTCTTATTCTAATACCAATTTTTAAACTGTTGTTAAAATTTATGATTGCTATTGAGTTAGGTGCGTAGATGGAGAGATTAGTACCCCCACCCCCCCCCCCCCCGCTTGTTCATCTCACTGCAAGAAGTTCTTTACCTCTTCTGCCATATAAACTTGTGTGTGTCTATCCTACTTGCTTATGTTTTGTAAAGCAAATGCCTTGAATTTATTTAGACCAGGTAAAGTGGTGTACCATGAATGAAAAATCAAGAGGCGGAAGTTGAAATGATAACATATAGTTATCTAGTCGTCAGTATTTAGTACAAGTATATAAGTATGGAATCAGTGTAGGTATTGTTTGGTCAGTGAATGCAGTCATAGCATTGCCATTGGTATGCATGCAACCATTGATACAGCTATATTATTGTAACGGTAGCTGGTCAACACCTGCATACCCTGGTAAAAGTTGCTGTCCATTCCGCAGCATATTGTGGCTGACTAGGCTACTACTGAAAAGGCATCAGCAGCCAATCTGTTGACTAGCATTAGCAGTGTCATCAGTTATAAGTCAATTGAGGTCGTTGAATTTAATTCATTCATACGTAAGGTCAAGTACAATACAAGTATAAGTGCTAGACTACTTAAGCGCTAGATCAACATTTATAGCGCTTAATGCTTGAGACTAATGGGCCTGCCACTCAAGCTTGTCTTCAGTACTGTTGCCAGGGCTTGGAGGCAGATGGCACGCCACATGAGGATGACTGGCAACTAAGAGGACTGGCGTGGAGTTTGATTGAACAAATAAGAGCAAAGCTTATATTTAGTGCGCTCCACATGGTTTCTTGTCTTTGATAATTTTTATAATACTTAATTTCATTTAAGCTCGTTATTTATTGCTAAGTTTATTATTATTGCTCAAATCATTGGTAAATTATTACTGTTGATTATGTGATTCATTATCATTTATAATTTTTAAGCTTTGGCAATAAGTTATTGACCTTTTTTCTCATTACAAAGATAACTATTTTGCAAACTATTTGCGTGTTTAACACTCAAAATCATTCCTAAACAGAGATATGCGTAGGGATTGGTAGGCCACAACTTTGTGGCTAGTCAGCTATTTTTGACGTGGCGCGAGTTCATGTTGTGTACCGTTGGTTTGGAGCGTGTATGCTATTCGACAACAAGCAAAAACTAGTACTCTGATACCATGGCCCTTGATGAGAATGCTATCACTTTCAACTACAATGGCTCTCAATGATATTACAATGTACCTGTTTACTAAAAGAGGGCAGTAAAAATGATGAGAGGTTAAAAACCTATAGTCGTAACCATCACTAAGCAAACATACTGGGAAATGAGACTAATGAAAAACTTTAAACTTAGGGACTTCCAATTATATTTTTACTCTCAAGTAATTTCCATATTATGCCACACTGTATGTCACCACCACATGCAAGTATCGTGAGAGCAATTTTTTACAGCATATAAAACTGATTCGGTTGTACACACTTGTAATAGTTTTAAGGCAGTTGAGACAGCCAAAACCTTAATACATGTACAAGCAGTGACCTTGGAAAGGTAATGCAGCACTCAAATATGTGTGAAGCGCAAATTTGAACAGAGTGCAGTCTTTGAATTAAATTGAAAAAAACTCATATTGGAATTTTTAAAGTCACCATGTTGAGTTAAATAATTTTATTTGCATATCAAATTCTTCAACCTTTAACAAACAGACTGATGCATATATCGTTTGCCAATAGGTTATTGGTTAAACTTTTGATGAGGAACCATAAAAAGATTTGTGAATCAACCGGCTAGTACAAAAATAATTTGATATTTTCCATTAGATAATAATAATCTATCAAAGTCATTCTAGAGAAAATTTCAAAAGGTGGTACTAGCTGTACTGATACTTTTTCCTAATTATATGCTATAGTTTAACATCCATACGTTCATTAGACTTAATTTATTTGACACAATCCATTACAGCCTGTGCTAATCCTTGTATACTGCAGCTGGATTAGCTTTGTGTACTTCTGGTTGAACTTTTAGTTCCACGTACTGAAATTACAAGGACAGTTGTCATTTAGAAAACTGTTGTGCTGCGTATTTACAAAGCACATATAACAAAGACAAAGCCTTTTATTCACATTTACGTCAAATATGGCAAATGATTCAACAAGAAAATTACTTTAGTAGAATTTTATATTGAATTTTGGATTCAGTTAACACTTAGAAAAAAAATTATTGCCTATGAATAACATTAATTTGCAATAGAAACAGAGAGAACCAATTAGTTAATCATTTTTTTACCATTTTTCATAGCAGCAGCTTCTGCAAGTCGCTCTTTCTCACTAGCGGTTCTAACTTCTTTTAATTGTTCCTCTATATCCTTTAGGTCAGTGTAAAATCCATCATTTTTTGGGGGCAAGGCCAGCCAACCAGGTATTTGTGGAGGTGGGCCATGTCCTTTTCTTTGTCTTCTTTCTCTAGCAGTTTCTCTTCGGACATCTAAAATACACCAAAAGACCTGTTTGGTCAACCCTACTGTATTTCATGCATTAATTATACTGACAAACTTTGATATTCCATTTCCTTTGTTTTATTATTGTCGCTGAAAACAAAAAAAAAATCCTAAAAACGATTAAAAACGAGTTTCATAAATTAACTGCTTGATTTTAGTTACTGTGAAATGAGTTTGGAATTTCCGAATAACTATAAAGAAGTGTCTTTTGCAAATGATTAAACATTAATTGTTCACTGTAATACATACATGTATCCCCAAAGAGTGCTGATGCAGCAGGTGGTGCTTTCTTTGGTTGAGAAGCTTTTTTTGACTGAGGTTTTGAAAAGTCTTGGTGCACGTTATAGCGATTCTTTGGCTCATTTTTTGGGGGTTGTGGCACAACGGTACGGCTTTGGTTCACACTGTACTGGCTCTGGGTTTGTTGTTGACTTCCATCTTTGGAGCCTTTCTTCTTATTACATTTCGATGAGCTTTGTTTGCCCTCGGCAGATTTGACTTTCGGTGCATCTTTTGTTGTTTGCACAGCACTTCTTTGCACACTATTGTTTCCTGGCGAATCATTGGTCCCTGAAACATCAGTGCTTCCTGGCGCATCAATTGTCCCTGAAACATCGTTGCTCTCCGGCATGTTGCTATCTTTTGTGATATTGCCATTTCCTGTGACAATGCTCCTTTCTTGCAGTTTAGTGTTTCTCAGCACATTATCCATTCTCAGTGCAATATTTTCTCTCAGCACATTCTTGTTTCGTGGCACATCACTGGTTTTTGGCACATCATTGGCTCCTTGCACATAATTGAGTTTTGGCACATCATCGGTTTCTGTGACATCATTGAATATTGGCACATCATTGGCTCCTTGGAAATCCTTGTTTCCTTGAACATCATTGCTTCCTGGCGCATCACTTGTCCCTGGAACATCATTGCTTCCCGGCATGTTGTTGTCATTTGTGATATCACCATCTTCTGTGACAATACTCTTTTCTTGCATTTCAGTGTTTCTCATCACATCTTTTTGTCTCAGCACATCCTTATTTTTTGGCACATCACTGGTTTTTGTCACATTATTGGCTCCTTGCACATAATCGAGTTTTGGCACATCATCGGTTTCCATGACATCATGGAATATTGGCACATCATTGACTCCTTGGAAATCATTGTTTCCTTGAACATCATTGCTTCCTGGCGCATCAATTGTCCCTGGAACATCATTGCTTCCTGGCGCATCAATTGTCCCTGGAACATCATTGCTTCCCGGCATGTTGTTGTCTTTTGTGATATCACCATCTTCTGTGACAATACTCTTTTCTTGCAGTTCAGTGTTTCTCAGCACATCTTTTTTTCTCAGCACATTATCGGTTCTCAGTGCAATATTTTCTCTCAGTACATCCTTGTTTTGCGGCACATCATTGGATTTCGGCATGTCATTGGCTCCTTGCACATAATTGAGTTTTGGCACATCATTGGTTTTCGGCATACCATTGGTTCCTTGGACATAATTGAGTTTTGGAACATCATTGGTTTTCGGCATACCATTGGCTCCTGGGACATAATTCAATTTTGGCACAACATTGGTTCCTTGGACATCATTGGTTCCTTGGACATCATTGCTTCCTGGCACATCATTTGTCCCTGGAACATCATTGCTCCTCTGCATATTGCTGTTTTTTGTGATATCACCATTTCCTGTGACAATGCTCCTTTCTTGCAGTTCATTGCTTCTCAGCACATCTTTTTTTCTCAGCAGATTATTGGTTCTCAGTGCAATATTTTCTCTCAGCACATCCTTGTTTTGTGGCACATCATTGGTTTTTGGCAAATCATTGGCTTTTTGCACATCATTAGCTCCTTGCACAGAATTGAGTTTTGGCACATCATTAGTTTCTTGGACATCATTGTTTCCTTCAAGATAATTGGTTCCTGAGACATCATTGGTTTCTGGAATATCATTGGTTCCAGGAAAACCAGTTTTTTCTGGAACTAACTTGTCTGCTGACACACGCTTGTTCCTGGGCACTTTTTTCTTTTTGTCCTGTTTCGTGTTTTCTTTTTTGTGCTGAACTGCTTTATTTGGATGCGTTCTTGAGACATATCTATGTGTGTTTAACACTCTTTTGCCACAGTCCACATAAGGACATCTGACTAGTGAGTATGGTTCCACACCATAAACCAGTTCATTCATGTGTTCTATCTGTTAAATAAGCACAAACGGACCAGTATGAGAACCAGTAAGAAACATTTGGCCTACGCAAAGCAAACGTCAAACAAAGTTGCAGAAAGAAGGAGATAGTTTGCTACTCACCGGTACTATGTGCTCACAGTCAGTTAAAACAATCCATCTGGTAGTTTCTGTTACCAGTAAATCCATTTTCTGTCTTAGCTGGATTATTTTCTCTGGTAAATCACACCGAGGACAAATCTTTGGGCACTTTTCTTCACACATGCCTTTGCATGGGTAACCCTAAATTTGAAACAATAAACATTAAAAATCAAAAATCATTCGGTAGTTTGTAATCTAAAAAGAAGCAACAAAGATTGTAAATACATTCACACAACAACACCAATAATACAACATGTATACAGGCATTGAGCTTTGAAACATTTTATTATCAGATAATTCTTTAGCCACAGAAATTGGTAGTTGGAATTGCCATGTCAATTCTGAGTGCAGAGAAGTAGCTAGGTGATTTAGAGAAGCAAAAAACTATTGCCTATAGTTAGACAAAATTAGCAAATATAAATATTTTGCCTTTTCAGCACCACGTTGAAGACAAGATAGATCAACAACGATCTGATTGAAAATAAATGCAACACCTACCAAAAACTTTAAAAACTTACCTTTCTGCATTTCTTGCATATCAGTTTCTTGTTGCATGGTTTGTCACAGGGTACAAATGAGCAGGGTTCTCCACAATTTCTTTCACATTTCTTGTGTCTACATCCCCATTTACATTTGAGGTCGTCAATTTTTATCATAAATAGACAGTCTTCATAGCATTTCTTTTCACATCTGGCTTTGTGGCTGCATCTAGGTGTAATGAAAAATACTTGGTCTTTTTACAGGATCTCTTGGCTATAAAAACTATCAATATCACGTTTTGAGTTTAGTTTGATGAATATTTAAGCAATCACTGCTTTATATCACTACATCAGCAGTCCACATGTGCAATTTTATATTTCTACAGCTAACATAATATTGTACAGGAATTTATGTCTGGGTGGTAGCCACCTGTACACTTCCCGAATGTGCTCTGCTTACAACCAAGACAGTGTACAATAATTTGCAATTATTGCTAGATAGCGTTTGTTGACTTGTGCATTTATGGGTGCGGCCGAATCTGGTGCAGAATGACTACTGATAGTCGACAATAACTATTCCGTAATTATTGCTTAGCTTGTTTCGAACTTTGTCATAGTCGACAATAATTATTCTGCAATTATTGTTTAGCTTGCTTCGAACTTTATCGTCCGACTTTGGTAGGGGCCAAACTATTAGGGCTGCGGGTGCTTTGCGTCGCACTCCTCACCGTAGCAAGGGAATACGCAGTAAGAGGGCGAACCGTTCTCACTTTCCGCCAAGCCTCGTGCTTGCTAATAGTCGACCTTATCAGCGCTTGTAGTTTTGTAGCTTATAGCTGTGCTGCTTCTTGGCGCAAGAGAATCTTCTGAGAGCTAGGCTAACTCTGACTTTTATTGATACTGACACAGATATTTATACAGATAGACAGGGTAAAATTATGTATGAGCCACGCCTTATACTTACATCACAGCACCAAAACGTAGTTTGCTAACTTCGTGGAAAATGTTAGAATAATTAATTAGATATCTATTTAGGTTCACACAATAGAATCGCACTAAATAGAATCTCGTAGTTTGACAATGTGTAGGCAATAGAAATGTACATGTCCGTAGGTGAGTAGGCAAATAATAATATAAATAAATGGCGGCTGATGTAGAGTAAACGTTGGCATCCCTCACAATACACAAAGGGTACCTTCGACCAATAGTTTCTGGGCCCAGGCACAACATACCTAAAACTTTTACTTACACAAATCTGTATTATTGTTTAATTGAAAGATTGGCTCATAAAATACGTTTGAGAAAAATCTTTTGAGTTTGGCTAAAATATAAGAGCCTCAAATTGGTGTTGTAAGACTGGTAACTTTGTAAAAGTCTGTGCAATATTTTTATGCCAAAGAAAAACAAAATACCATTTGATTAAAATAAGGTAAAAACACATTTTGAATGTATCTTTGTGTAACAATAAGAAGCAATGTAGAATGTAATTGATTTCGTAGTGTGGCCGTTATATTCCGATCATCCTAATAATCAGATTTAGCTGAGCACTAGCATGTTGTTCACATGCAGTGCACTCTGGGAAGCGCTAGCTAGACAAGCATAGGCTTGCCTGGTTGATAGCACTAAAGGCGCGTTTACACTAGGCGGCTGCCATTCTGACTCTATTGATTGTCGCAGTCGCAGACGCATGTTGCCTTTATACTGCTGTAACACCCTAAATTTTTTAGTTTTGCGACTTCGGAGTTGCCCAACTATGTTAGCTAAAATAATTTATTGCAACCCGGCTCACGTAGTTGGATTGAGAAGTTGTGATTTAATTATTACCACATTTCTACCAGGCAGTAGTTCTCTACGCATCTTGTAGATTTTTTATTTACTTATAATATGAAATCCTAACTTATATATAAATATTAATATCACTTACTGAAGTGAAAATAATAATTTGAAGGAAATCTAATGTTCTTTTTCTGTTTGCATCCAAAATAATAATGATAACTACTCCGAATGTGAATTATTTATTATTTTTGAGCATACATAGTTTGATTCTTGTGATAAGAAAAATAATAAACACACATGTCAACAATGCTAGTAATAATTAAGTATTTAATAATAACCTTACGTACTTGTAACAATCCTTGTTTACATTATATCCGAGATAGAATAAACAAAACATTGGAGTCGTTATATAAATCAACTCAATTGGTTAAACTTTGTTATGTGGCTATGAAGACGCTGCGACTTGACGCTCGAACCGAATACTGCTGGGTTGCTGCGTACCAGCCTCCGACAACCCTGCATCTCCACCCGAAGCTGCGCCAGCCTTATGCGCCAAGTCGCAAGCGGCAAGCTTCAAAGGAGTCGGAGTCGCCTCGTGTAAACGCGGCTTAAGTAGCAGCGGAAGCAGGTGAGTCAAGCCTGTACGCCTAGCAGATGAGCCAAGGTCACCTGCACTCTTGAAGACTGGTAATTGAAGCGGTTAATTTTCGATATTTCAACAACAGCGGCTTGCTAGTTTCTTTTGTGCCAGCCTGTGCTTGTAATTATGTCATGTTTATTTTGTTGCGCCGGCTTTGTATTAATCAACCATATGTGTATAATTTCAACTGCATTTTCAACTGCGTGCATTCTTATAATTAGAGAGACTTTTTGCCCAGCAGGCAGATCTGTTTGTGCGCTTGTAAACAGACTGCTCCTGCAAGCTTTTGTGTCATACAAGCAATAAAGTGTTCATAACTTCACCTCCGGGTATTAAGTTTGGCAGGTTGAGGGCTTACTTTTTGTTCCCCCATGTTCGGTGGAATTTAGTGTATAGTGTTTACACCCGTAGTTGAGGACAGGAGCCATAACTACCACTCTGGTAGCGCTGTTACAGTTTACTACTGTGTGTCTTTGTGTGTAGTACGAAAGCAGGCTTGCTAAGTTGTTTGAGCTTCTACACCAGTCAACCACTCTCTAGCAGTATTTGGTAAAGGCATTGTGCAAGCGTTGCACGGCGAAGACTTTTACAATATTGTGGTGGAATTTTGTGCCTACTACCACTGGGCAAGGTCCCCCTGACAACTGTTGAGTGTCAGGCAAGCCTAAATAGAGCCTGGCACAACCAGAACATAAGCGAGTCAGCCGGTAGAAACCCTACCGGCCCTGCAGCATTCACTGCCTGCCCTGCAGCATTCACTGCCTGCCCTGCAGCATTCCCTGCCTGCCCTGCAGAGGTACCACCGGCCCTGCAGCACACCCTGCCGGCCCTGCAGCATGCACTACTGGCCCTGCAGTGCCACTACCAAACCTATACCGGGTCGGTGAGGAAAGAACTGCTATAGCCTGAGAACCGAAATTGATACCAAAGGTGCAGGAGCCCGACTTTGCAACATAGCTGTCCTCAAACAAGACCAAAGCCAAGGACCACAAGACATAAGGACCAGGAACCAGAGCTACTCATTGCACCATCATGAGTCAGCTAGATTGACTGCTAAGCTCCGCCCCCTACTTCTGGGCGCCTTGCATATTTAACCCCATATTAGCCAATGACTGTATTGCATATTCATATCTTGTATTCTGATTAGTGTAAACACTTCCTGCCATTGCTGATTTGTTGCCCCTTGTTTGGGCATATGTTTTAATCCTGTTCTGCCTATAAAAGGCAGAACACTTCACTTCATTCATTGTATTGTATTGGGATTCTACCTGTGCTTAAGCCAAGTAGCATGATACAATTACCCTTATTATACATTGCTGGTTATGCTGTGTAATAAAGTATGGTTTACTCAACAAGACATTGAGTTGTACGTTTGAGCCGTGGGCTCCGAGAACAGTTGTGGAGTTGGCATACTCCTCTGTTGGAAGTTGAGCTCTAGAGTGCGGCGTTGTTGGTGGACGTTTGGTCGGCCCCCCAAAATCCACTACACTGGTGGCAGCGGTGGGATTGTTCTCACGCTGTTGGACTGCGCTACCTTGGAACTGCATGTTGCAGCCCGAAAATCCGGATCTGTATTCACTGTACAGACCCCCCATTTGGACACTCTTGAACAGACGTTGAGCTTGCTCCGCCTGAAGAAGTGATCCCCAGAAAGTGTGCGTCACTTAGCTCTGCATAAACGTTGAGTTTACTCCGTTGCAGCAACCAGACAGCCCAGTATCTTTGATACCAGCCCTGCACACACTGATACCGGCCCTGTGTCTTCTGATACCGGCCCTGCTAACACTGATGCCGGCCCTGTGTCTTCGGATACCGGCCCTGCTAACTTTGTGACCGGCCCTGCGCTTCTAACGCCGGCCCTGTACACATTATTACCGGCCCTGTGCAATATTGTACCGGCCTTGTGCTACATTCCAGTACCTTGTTTACTGAGACCACTTGATACAGACAGCCTTAGACGCTGTAGAGACCTGGTGCCGCTAAAAACGGACCAGCACACCATCCATTGTACACTTGAGTTGAGTTACTCCTCGAAGTCTAGACAATGGCAAACCAACGGGCACGCAGCGCTGGTAGGGTACCACCTGCAAACCCCGAAGCGAATGTGATGGAACGTTTGACAGAAGCGTTACAAGCCATCATGCAGCCAGCCGCTGCCAATCGCCGGTTTTTATTTAAAGCACCAAAGTTCGATGGAGACGGAGACGTGGACTATTTTATAGAGCGCTTCATGGGAGTGGCTGAGGCCAACGAATGGCCAGAGCAGACAGCGTTGCAGCATCTGCGAGAGTCCCTGAGAGGGAGTGCACTTGAATGTGGTAAGGCACCACAGTTGCAAGGAATATTTGCTGCTTTACGGACAAGGTTTGGCTTAACCCCGTGAAGCAAGGTACAAACTTACTGGCCTCCGCAGGACGTATAAGACTACGCTGCAAGAGCATGCCACTGAAGTAGAACGACTGGTGCAGGTCGCTTATGCGGACCTCCCCCACAGATCGTTGCAACGAATGATAGTAGATATCTTCAGCTCTACATTAGGCAACCCCTACTTGCAGAGACACCTCCTGGCAATACAGCCAGTGGAGATTTCAGACGCAGTGAGAGCAGGGAATGAATACCTGCAGATCAGGACAGGTCCTGAAGAGAGGTCTACTCACGTGCGCATGGTAGACGACGAATCTACAGATGAGGAGGAGTACGCTGACGATAAGCCGGACACGCCGCATACTGCAGTGAAGAATGTCCACCCTGCACCGCCAAACAAGAAGGACTCTCTGACAGCGGTCATGGAGGCGTTGGCGGAACTCACGAAAGAAATCAAGTCATTGAAACCAGGAGCTACCCCTACACCTCAGCCTCCTCCACCACTGCCTGATCAACCACCACTCCAGTGCTGGAACTGTGGAGAGTTGGGACACATGCAAAGGCAGTGTCCAAAGAGATCGTGGAGCACCAGACCACAATGGATGCCTGCCCAGGCGGGAAACGGCCGTCGCCCGCAGTAGAGCTACCGGCATCTACCTGCGATTGGGCGAGCGGTAACACCCCCAAACGGAGCCAGAAGACGCAACATCCCTACACGAGCCAGCCCCCTGCTAAGATGCATGCGGCGGACACCACCGGCTCCCCTCATGTACGTCCGTACAAGGCAAGCTATTTCCTCACTGGAAAAATGGATGGACGAGTTGTGTCGATACTTGTAGACACCGGGTGCACTACAAACCTGTTATCTCGGCATGTCTATCAAAGACTACCCCTGAGTGTGAGGAGCACACTGCAGAACAGCGAGTCACATGGAGTGATGGCTGATGGGTCGAAGATCGCGTTCTACAGCACGGTGAAGGTGTCCGTACAGATCTGTGGGTTACAGAGCAATGTCAGCTTCGTGATAAGTGACATAAACGAGGACGCCATCATAGGGATGCCGTTCCTCACCACCCATGAGTGTTTGCTCAGATTTCAAGACTCCGTCATTACAATAGACGGACACGATGTACCATGCACGGGCAAGCATGGGAAGCTGCTAAAAGATAGCGTCATGTGGTTAGACGCGGCACAAAAGGATGTTACGCCACTTGGTGGTTGGGATGGATTCTCCCCAACAGCACCTACAAAAAGTGAGCAAGTAGTCTGCAGGACCTCCCAAACGATGGAGAGGGGGAAGGATAGCCTGCACAGAAAATTTGAGCGTGAAGGGATGAAAACTGAGGTCGCCAGAGGAAAGAGCGTGAAATTTACCTCTAAGCCCCTGTTGGCTATGCCCCTGGACAAGCAGGAAGGTCACCAAAAGAGAGCACAGGAGGAGTTACCTAATGACCACCCACAGGCAATGAAAGGGAGTGGAAGGAGCTGTTGGTTGCCAGCATCGAAGACAGTGGCTAAAACCACTCATGATGCAATAGCCGGGAAATCCGGGGAAGGCGCCAAAACAGCTATATCCGCCAAAGAAGTTGCACCACTGTGGTCGTGTGTGGTTTCAAAAGGATTGCCAGAAGCTGCTCTACCAGATATGGCAAGGCTCCAGCTGAACTCCCCCCGTGAGAGCTACCAGGGACCACCAAAGTTTACCCCTAATACCCCTGCTCAGCGGCCTCCTGCAGGCACAGACAGGATGAGTCATGCTTTTGAGAGTAGAGTTGACCAAAAGAAAGTGATCATTTTTTTGCAAGACAGTGACCACTACACAGCTGCTTCTTCACCTGAGAAGAATATTGTGCGAAAGATAGCAACAATGGCAACCCCTCACTGCTTAGAATTAACGGAGGAAGATGACGAGTTGTTACTAGAAGCTGGTTTAGCTGCCTATCACCCCCCAGGATTAGGAGAGGACGACTTGTTAGCTATGCCTACAGATAAGCTGATAAAGAAGGAGAAAGATGTACCTCCCCAGCCAACCCCTGCTGTAGACACAGAGTTGGCATCAAGAGATGAAGAGGGTGAGTTATTTAACTCTCAGATGTCTGCGTGGGTGTTCAAGCACAGAACATTGACTGACCCTTTAGCTTTGCGAAGTGGCAGCCCCCCCAGATTTCAGTCTCGAACTACAGGGCTTCTACCACTTAGAGATGGTAGAAACAACCCTGCGCTGACCTTGAAGACGGCTAAACCCCTCATTCAGGCAGCAGCTTCAGAAAAAGGCGGTAAAAAGTTAGTGACAAGTAGGGATAACTCCCTGCCGGCCCGGCAGTCAACCCTGCCGGCCCGGGGGACATCTCTGCCGGCCCGGGGTCACTGTGACCCGGCCCGGAGGGCTTTGCAAGAGTCCAGGAGAAAGGCCAGAGATGGCGAAGGTGGCAAAAGTCCTTCGTGGCCACTCCAAAGCCAAATGATTGAATATCTCTCACAGAAGAGAGGTATCCCTACCCTAGAGTCATCTAGAGGAGGTAGTGAACAGTCTGTGCCCCCTACCCCGGCCCGGGGTGAGGAAAAAGTTGCTAAACACAGACAGAGAGACGAGGAGACGAGTCGAAAGCGCCGGCTCTCTTCACAGGAAGGTGTAATCCCTTCATCTCCCCCAGCTGACGACCTCCCAGTGCCTAAACCGCCTGGCAATCAGTCACCAAGCCTGACCCCCGCCTTCCACTGCCATGTAGCAATGCCAACACCTGATAAGTGTTTGACTCCTGATAAGGACATTGTTAATGTTGCAGGTGCTGAGTCCCACTCTGTGGTAGACGTGAAGCCGAAACTTGAGGTGCGGTTGGTACAGCTTACACCACCCTCGGTGAAGGAGGAGGATGTTCCTGCTGAGCAGCTGATGCTAGAGGACGAGCCATGCACCACCTATACTAAGGGAAAGAGAAACCCTACCAGGTGGCGGATGCTACGCTGGGTAGCAGGTCCTACAGAGACAAGGATAGAGAGCCTAATGCAAACGGCAACAGACTCCGTATGCCCTAAATGTTGTTATGAGGCCAAGAACAACAGGCAGTTGAGAATTCACGTACCTCAACACTACATTCGGTACTACTGTCGGTGCGGCTACCACAGTGAAAGTCGAGACTCCGTATATTCACATCAGGTGAAATACAATGTGCCTGGTGATCAGATGCACCTTGACAAGACTGGTGTGATCTACACGGTCGATAGGCCAAGCTTTGACCGCTTTTGCCAGTTTGTGCAGTGGACGGACCCTCCTAAGTTCAGGAAGTGTAGACCTACTCAGGTGGGCGTAAAGAAGGCGGCAGCCACACTATCCTGCAAGCGGGAGGCATCCCCTGCAAAGCCAATGATGAAGAAGAGGAGGAAGGTCTTGGAACCGGAGGCTAGCACTGCCCTTCGAGCATACCGGATTCCAAAGAAGGACGTGTGCCCCAGCTCGGCGCCACCACCACTCGAGCAGACCGAGTCGCTCGACAACTCAAACGGAGCTAGTCGGCCAGTAGTGCCAAGACCCTCCTTGCAGATACTGCAAAACAGCAACCACCTGGCGGAGGTGGTGGAGAACCACATCCTTTCTCTACGCGGCTCATTGCAAGAGTTGAGGCGTCTGATAATCGGACAGCAGCTATCCGAGGAAGATCGGGCTCTCGCCAAAGCCGAAGCCCAGGCTGTGACGACGGAGATGGATCGTCTGCAGCAGCAAGCCGAGAGCTTGCGTGGCGACTTGTTTTAAGCGCCCATTGACCATGTATATCTGTATCTGTATATATATAATCACTGACCTGTATTGTACTTGTTTACACAATACAAACCATCCGAGCACAAGTGTTGCTCGCCGCTACATGCTATTCTCTTTGTTGAATTATGTAATTAAAGACCAGAGAGATACAGTCTTTAATGGAGAGGGGAATGTGGTGGAATTTTGTGACTACTACCACTGCGCAATGTCCCCCTGACAACTGTTGAGTGTCAGGCAAGCCTAAATAGAGCCTGGCACAACCAGAACATAAGCGAGTCAGCTGGTAGAAACCCTACCGGCCCTGCAGCATTCACTGCCTGCCCTGCAGCATTCACTGCCTGCCCTGCAGCATTCACTGCCTGCCCTGCAGCATTCACTGCCTGCCCTGCAGAGGTACCACCGGCCCTGCAGCACACCCTGCCGGCCCTGCAGCATGCACTACCGGCCCTGCAGTGCCACTACCAAACCTATACCGGGTCGGTGAGGAAAGAACTGCTATAGCCTGAGAACCGAAATTGATACCAAAGGTGCAGGAGCCCGACTTTGCAACATAGCTGTCCTCAAACAAGACCAAAGCCAAGGACTACAAGCCATAAGGACCAGGAACCAGAGCTACTCATTGCACCATCATGAGTCAGCTAGATTGACTGCTTAGCTCCGCCCCCTACTTCTGGGCGCCTTGCATATTTAACCCCATATTAGCCAATGACTGTATTGCATATTCATATCTTGTATTCTGATTAGTGTAAACACTTCCTGCCATTGCTGATTTGTTGCCCCTTGTTTGGGCATATGTTTTAATCCTGTTCTGCCTATAAAAGGCAGAACACTTCACTTCATTCATTGTATTATATTGGGATTCTACCTGTGCTTAAGCCAAGTAGCATGATACAATTACCCTTATTATACATTGCTGGTTATGCTGTGTAATAAAGTATGGTTTACTCAACAAGACATTGAGTTGTACGTTTGAGCCGTGGGCTCCGAGAACAGTTGTGGAGTTGGCATACTCCTCTGTTGGAAGTTGACCTCTAGAGTGAAGCGTTGTTGGTGGACGTTTGGTCGGCCCCCCAAAATCCACTACAATATGCTGGTTCTCTTAAAGTTCTTTCGAATATTAATAATAATGACAATGACGATGACGACGACGACAACGACGACAACGATAACGATAACGATAACAATAACAATAGCAATAACAATAATAATAATAATAATAATAAAGCAGAGTGTATAAAAGTGGTTTTCGAGCCACTCGGTCATACAAATTATCGGAGAAAGTTTTACAAAGTCACAAAAATAACAAAAGTTTAAGCCTCTTATACCAGCTCACAAGATCACCGGGGACAGGGAGCACAAGCAGCTAGTGCTGATGGATAGAAGTAAAGAAAATTTTTATTAATTATTATCGTTATTGTGTATGGTTTGTAAAGCGAACGCTGGTTTTGTGTATTTCATATGTATGTCGATGCAGCCGCTTTTGTAGACAGCTTGTGCGCCTATTTTCCGGTTAGCAGTTACGTTTGAATTGACCAATCACATTTTATTATATTATCCAATTGTATATTGAGGATTTCAACTGCATGATTTGCATAGTTTTCTGTAAATAGTAGGGCAAATCGCCCAAGCCTTTAGAGCTCTGGAGTAGTTGTGCGTGAGTAGAATTTCTGTAAGCGAATGTAACGTTGTAATTCCTCATAACCAGTAACTGGAAGTTTAGGTCGTTTTGTCAAACGTGCCAGGATTATTAGCCCTTTGAAACATCTCTCACTGTCGTAAGTTTTGTTTCTTGTACGAAGAATATATTATTATTGTAAACTATAACTCTCCTTGTGCTGTACACTTGTGAAGCAGAATAACACTTAGAGATTAACTACACTCTTCATAATTATCACAATTTCTGCCTCACTCAATTGGTGAAATAGATTGCTGAAGTTAGCGTTATTGAAAGTCTATCAATTGTCGAAATTTGCACACTTGCTGACTTAGCGAAATTGATAGTGAAAACGTTTGTAGCTAGGTTATACCACCGGTTGGTAGGCGCTACAATACGGAGTTGTGTGCCTTGACACTAGCATGCTTGCTACCATTTGCCCTAGTGCTCAATAGCTTAGGAAGGATAAAGTAAACAGTGGTTCTGTCAAGGTGTTGAATAAATTATTCATACAAATTCTTTACAATATGAAACCTTGAAAACAGGGATATATCTCTGAAATGACTAAAAAAAGACTGGGGGGTGCACTGCTCCCGTAACACTAAAGATGCAACAGAAAAACAAAACTCATGATGAGAGCAATAAAAAAAAAATGATAAGAGACATCAACAGGAGTCTAAAGTCGAAAGTGGATCTGGTGTGAATTGCAACCAAAACACACATATGGATTGAACTGCTCATGTATTATTACTTAAGCTCTTCCAACCTGGCCTTTGATACCTAGTTTGGACTTATTGTGTAGTTGACAGCTGCATTATAAAAATCGTAAATAATATGCAAATTGACCATCCTGTTTTCCAGTCATAAAAGAGATACAATAATTTTGTATAAAAAAGTTATTATTTTGATTGTAGCCCTATACTGGGCTGTCAATGTGAGCCCAAGGCTGTTGAAGAAATCAAACATTAAACACTAACTAATGGCCACTGGTTTGAAGAAAACTGAGTTTTTCGCCACAAGACAGGTAATACAGTAGAGTTGATGAGAATATGTGTTAAACGCAGTTGTGTCTGCTAGGGGGGGGGGGGGGGGGGGGGGGATTGGCTTTGAACTAAAAGAAACGTTTTACAGTGAAGCTGCAGAAAACTTATGAACCATACGAACATAAATGCATCATCTACTGTTTGAAATACAATTCTCGTACTCACGTGATGGAACATCTCTCATGACATTTCCCACATCTTTTCTCATCCACACATATTTGACATTCTCTTGCACACAGATGTCCACACTTCAGCGTTTTGCCACACTTTTTCTCACATCTCAAGGGGTTGAGCTCTTTTGCTGTGGACATGTGACATTCACCTGTCCATTGATGTCCACAATTAAGTATTTCACTACACTCCTCCATACAATCCTGGTGGTTCTTTTTCTTTGTGCAGTCCCCACATTTCCCTGCACACAGATGTCCACACTCCATGCTCTTATTACATGGTTCTGTACACTTCTGGTGGCGATTGTTAGCGGTGCAGTCCCAACAAATTCCTCTACACACATGTCCACACTCCATCTGTTTGTCACACCGATTTTTACACTTCTCATGGTTACCGTTATTGGTGCAGTTCTGACAGATTCCTCTACACAGATGTCCACACTTCATAGCTCTATTACACTGCTCCCCGCACTTCTCATGGCCATTGACAGTGCACTGGCTACACATTCCTCTACACAGGTGCCCACACTTCATCGTTTTGTCACACCGTTCGCTGCACTTCTCATGGCTGTTGTTATCAGTGAAATACCCACACGTTCCTGTACACAGATGTCCACAATTCATCATTTTGTCACACTTCCTTGTACACTTTTGGTGACCACTGTTATTGCTGTAAATATATTGTATTGGTAAACAAGTATTTTGAATATTTTTGCTCGGAACTGAGAGGCAATTGAAGGCTTGTTTTTACACCTATTAAGATAGAATCTTTGAACATTGTTGATGGTATTCCGTGCTACATAAACTTGTCATTGCTAATAATGGGTTTCATCAAACTTTGGTTTCAAAGAGCTATTAACCAAAACGTGGTGATCAAGCTTTTTTGGAGCCACGCTGTTTTCACTTTATTGTGAACATTAAGCTACCAGGGGTTTAAAATGGTTTTTAATTCCTTTTCACCGATAGAATATCCACAAGCAATGTTTTAGAAGATGAGTAATTAATTGATCAAAGTTTTTATTGGATGAAATCAGAGTTGAAGTATGTAATTGATGCTACTAAAAAATACAACTTGCCATTTTTAAGATTGCCATGATTTTTTCTAAATTATCTATATATTGACAAAAACAATAATAAGTGTTCACTTTTGGCCTGACCTTTGAAAATACCATCAACTCATTGACTGATACTTGATGGTCACCAAATTGTTATATAGATCTTCTTAACTCGGGCATTTGCTGAAAAAAGTAGTTTGGAAAATATACATGGTCCTCCAAAGTTATTTTGAGCCAGGGAACTTCGTCTGCAGATATTTGAATATTACTTAGTTTATTCATCATAGAGCTGAGAGCTATTGGTGGCAACAAATCTTTACATTTCCATATTAATTAAGCTATTTGGGTCGGTGGAGTTGCGTACTGGTATGCCATCTATGCTCAGGGTAACACCTTGGGTTTGACCATGTGCTTTTGCTTAGTGACACTGTGTAATTATTATTGTTGACTATATTAGGAGTATTCCCGAACTACGTTTGCTGAAAGTAACGCAATAAAAGTAATCAGATTGGCGATAGATTTAATAAAAAAAGAACCAACTTGTTTCAAACTCATGGATCAACGAAAAGTGGCTCCTTTGACTATAAAAAAATGAGCATTCATTTTTATTGTCCTTAGGCATCGAATGAAACCGAAACCTAATAAATTATTATAAGTGGGCGTATTTGTTTATTTTAAAAACTAGTTTTATTTTCTCACTTGGATCATTGGACATTCTTGATTGTTCAAAATGTATTAAATCAAGAGGACAACGTTACAAACTATCGTAGTCTATAACGATGCCATTTTCAAAATTGGAAGTTATCTTCTTTATGGTTTGTTTGTTAGTCTATAAGTAGTAATATATGAGCAGATCTCCCTACCAAGTGTTTTTTTGTGGATTAGATCTTGGGGTTGAGGCAATGGGTTACGGCGTTGAATGAATTCGCCGAGTTTATATTGTATTTTATTTGAGAGGTATTTGAGTGGCATTTGAGTGGCATTTAAGTGGCATTTGAGTTTTGATTATTTTTTTACTTAATTTGAACTTATATGGTATATAGATTTTGAATGTATGGCATTTAAGTTTTGATAATTTCTTACATAACTTGAACTCATATGGTATCTTGAGAGAGAGGAGAGAAGAAAAGAGGAGAGATGGGAGAGAGGAGATATATCTACATTGAATAAATACATTGATTAAAATGAATCAATATATGATTATATACATTTATTGCATAATAAGGAGGGATACATGAAGAGTAAATATTAAATATTATGAACTTGAAACAGTTCCAATATCATTTCGAATGAAAAAATGGATGATGAGAGATGTTCATCCGTTTGTATGTATCTACATATATATGATTGAAAATGATATAATAATTCATTAGTCCATTGTATTGAAATTAATTTTTGAGTGAGCTCTTTATTCCAGGCCTTTCTTTGAATTTTCTTCAAGTAATCATTAATACTGACTGTTTTTGACATTTTTACAACTGTTTGAAAATTGTTTTTAGTCATGAGCTTAAATACTTCTACTGGATTGTCAACGTCTTTATGTGTAGTGTATGGTCGGTATTGTACCGGTGAAAGTTATCCATATAAAGAAGCTACAGTTAGCAAATGTTGTGTCATACATAATAATATAGCTTGTAATGTCAAGCGATATCCAGCCTTTTCCTGTACTTCGACATTTTCTTTAATATACCTATGATATATCTTTGGGAGGTAGTCTTTGATTGTATATCTTTTTAAACTCATAATGAACTAAAATAGAATGTTATGTATTAGTATAGGATGATTAAACAGTGTTGTAAAAATAATTACATTTTAACTTCCATTAAATAGTTTTTCTATTAATTCTTACCTTATCACCAAGAAATCAGTTGTAGTAGTTGATGCTCCTGAGGTTATTATCAGTTGTAGTAGTTGATGCTCCTGAGAATATTGCTGGAGAGAATGATTTTTATGTAGAGAGAGCTGTTCTTATATACTATAAGTCACTCCCACTCATTTAGCTTATAACCATTAAAAACACTCACGTGAAAACCTTATCATAATAGTGCTATTTGCGTGAAACATTCCTGTTTTATTCGCGTGAAAATAATTTTTTTATTCCCGCGAAAGCAACGGTTTCTATTCGCGTGAAAATAAATTATTTATTCCCGCGAAAGCATTGGTTTGTATTCGCGTGAAAATAAAATGTTTATTCCCGCGAAAGCAACGGTTTCTATTCGCGTGAAAATAAGTTATTTATTCCCGCGAAAGCATTGGTTTGTATTCGCGTGAAAATAAAATTTCTATTCCCGCGAAAGCAACAGTTTCCATTCGTGTAAAAATAAATTATTTATTCCCGCGAAAGCATTGGTTTGTATTCGCGTGAAAATAAAATTGTTATACCCGCGAAAGCAACGGTTTCCATTCGCATGAAAATAAAATTGTTATTCCCGCGAAAGCAACTGTTTCCATTCGCGTGAAAATAAAGTATTTATTCCCGCTAAAGCAATGGTTTCCATTCGTGTGAAAATAAATTATTTATTCCCGCGAAAGCATTGGTTTGTATTCGCGTGAAAATAAAATTGTTATTCCCGCGAAAGCAACGGTTTCCATTCGCGTGAAAATAAAATTGTTATTCCCGCAAAAGCAACTGTTTCCATTCGCGTGAAAATAAAGTATTTATTCCCGCGAAAGCATTGGTTTCTATTCGCGTAAAAATAAATTATTTATTCCCGCGAAAGCATTGGTTTGTATTCGCGTGAAAATTAAATTGTTATTCCCGCGAAAGCAACGGTTTCCATTCGTGTGAAAATAAATTATTTATTCCCCCGAAAGCATTGGGTTGTCTTCGCGTGAAAAAATGCAGATTCATAGGATTTAATCAGTGCAACTTTACCTATTTAAGAGCCACTGTTTTCACACAGAAAGCATCCAGTTCTACAACGGTTAGCGGAGAAGCAACATCTACTAAATCTTCTATTGCAACTACTAGGAGCTCACCTTCTTTATAAAGGTAAGAGTAAAAATAATTATTTTTTTAGCTAACACAACTAGCTGAAGGCTTATGATCTTTATGATCTTTTAAAATTAATTACAAAAAACTAAACAAAATGTTTTGTTTTTTTCAGAATGAATACTCAAGACGAAGGAAGTCAACCGATGAATGAAGAAGCAGGATCCCAGCAAACCCTTTCCCCATCACCTTCTCCTATCTTTGATATCCCAGAAAGTCAATTGGTGGTTGATGAACCAGAAACCCAACAAGATTTTACTTCATTCACATCTCCTACTAACAAGCTGTCTTCAAAAAGAACATCGATGAGGAAACGATCTTTCATTGATTTCACAAAAGATGATATTGAAACTGACTCGAAGTGCAAAAAAACTAGCTTTGACGGATGTTGGAGACGAAACGCTTTTTCGTCACACCAGAATACCCTTTCAAGATGCTGGAAGTAATGAACTAACCACTTTCACCTACAAGAGCGCCGGATTAATAAACTCTCTCTCTCCAGATAGTCTAGAAAAACTTGAAGTGTCCATGGAAATCGGCGAACTACCAGTACCAACAGTTATGGAGGTGTTGTCTGTTGAATTTCGTGATGAATCAAAGTGCGCCATCATTTACAACTACCGAAAGGATAAAAAGAGAACTCGGGTGAAGAGTGATGTTTCAACCGAAATAGGACTGCTTGTCAATAAAGCTAAGCAAACACGTCCAGTTGTTTTAATTTATATGGGAGAAGGAAAGACAGGAGATGCAATTTTTCGTACCGCTGATTCTCAAGGATGTAATCGAAAGATCAACGATCCATTCAACTCATTGTACGGCAAGAGTATGAGACAAATACAGGCTTATTTCAGTGTTGCTCACCTACACGATTTTCTGGCAGGAAGTGTTATAGCTTATGAGAATCCTGGAATGCTAAGAAAATGTGATACTCGTTGGAACAAGACTGCCGATACTCTAGTGGCTAATTACAGATGTATGGTGAATGGAGAGCTATTGATTGGAGATATTTCCATTCCTCCTCAAATAGCTTCATCTGTGGTGTCGGAAAAAAGCGGTGTAATCGTATTCAAAGGACTAAGTCAAAATACGAACAAAATGATTTCCTACGATATCATTCTACTCTCGGCTATCCAAGCTTTCATTCAAGCCTCAGAACTGTTTGATACTTTCCCGCAACACACTTTTCTCTCCTACTTTGATGAAAATGAAAAAGAGAATTGTTCAGAACAGCACATCGAGGTCTTAATCGATAACACAAAGGACATGTCTCGTCTTCTATGATGGTAAGTTTCATATCTATTTAAAGAAAATTCCGAAGTATTTTTGTAAAAAATCAATTCATATAACTATGTATGATAGACTCATTAGTTACTATGTCTTTTAGATATATCTAAAGAGCGCTCCTGAGGAAGAAAATGAGAAGAACTTATTTACTTCTTGCTTGGAACATTACAAAATAATAGTTTTTATAGGTTCTGTAGTGTTTAACACAAATAATGAGATAAGTTGTATTTCATTCATTTTATTTGTTATAACAAATAAAAAAATCAATTATAATAATTTATTTTAACAATTTACTTAGTAAATTAGTTCCTTGTATATGCACTCCATCTATTCCTTCTACTGTATTATCTTGTATGAACTTGAAGTTAGGATAAGTCTGTATGATAAATCTTCGTATTGAGTGATCTCTCATCTCACTATCTCCTATATCTCGTAAACTTCTAACAATTTCATCCATACTCCACCCTCTACTTCTCAGTAAACAAAAGTATACACAATAATCACCTCATACAGTTGACAAAAGATTTTGTAGTTGTGTTTCATTACTTTGTATTGTTTTATATCCTCTATGAATACTTAGTATTTCATTGACATCGGGGTAAAAGGAAACAGAACGTCCAAACGAGTCAAAAAAATCCACCTCTGAATCATTAGCGTACACAGCCAACCAATGCTCTCCAGGTTGGTGAGAATAATGGGTGTTGAATACGAAACATCCTGTTGGAAAATTGCAAATTTGCTTCCAAAACTGTTCTCTAGCTCCAACGTGAATCCCTGCGCTTTGACATAAAACGTCTGAAGATAAGATCGAACGAATTTGCGTGGTATTCATCTCTAACTTTCTGTTTAAAGCCCTGCGTCTCCCGCGATAGTTAATTGAAGAATGCTGTCCATCTCCAACACACCGTCTTTTACAAAGTATGCTACCAGGGATAATCCGTCAGTCGTGTTAGTGCTAAAACGAATTTCCACACTTGTTGTGACATTTTTCATAGAGTGAAATCCTTCTTTAAGAAAATCGCCAGTCAAATCAAATCCATAAAGTGTAGTACCATCAAGGTATTGTTCTTTCGTAATACCAAGACTATCACCTTCAAGCAAAGTTCCGGTAGCGTGTAGAAACATGATATTCTCTTCCAAAAATCCCTCTAGCATAATTTGGCTCAAATCTCCTTCCAATTGGACAATCACCAACTCTCAATACAATACTATCAACATTAGCGTGTTTCATTCTATATGGATTCAAGGCGAAACGACCGTTCATTGCATTGTGATCAATTAAACCTAAATAGATTTGTTTAGGTTTTTGTTTGTTTTCTTCCAAAGTGACATCGACCTGCGCAACACCAGCACGAATTCCATAAAGTTTTATCCGTTTTCGATCAACTGGATAAATGTAGTTGTGACCTTCCAACGCCAAACTGAGTTGGGAGTTTTGTATTGTAGGATTCACCTTCACTTTACAAAGATGAAGTTCAAATTTATCAATTCTAATTTTCGCTCCTCCATTAGGCGCCTCATCTGCAGCAAACAAAGCTAGTTTGCTGGAGGCTCGCTCAAACTCCAGCTGCATAGTAGGGCCTGGAATTATTAGTTTCTTTTGTTGAAATAATGCGAGATGAGGTTTTCCAGTTAATTCTATTGTCTTTCCACCTATGATTAGAGCTCTCCTCTTTTTCTTATCTGCAGTTTTGTGTTCAGCACCGTCTTTTCTTGTTGAATCATCATATAGCCATCCCTCCATCTTACCTTGATATTTCTTTCTGTCTGCACTGTTTTCGAGTAGTTGTGAAAAGTAGGAGCGTAAACCGTAGTTGTTAGCGTATTCAACAGTGGTTCCTTCTATCGACATTTTCAACTCACTGAATAATGTATGCATTGAATCCCCCATCCACACAACTGCATCATCATCATTACCTGCAATATCGGCTCCATCATCTTGAACAACCGTGCCTTCAACTTGCAGAAACGAGTTGTAGAGATCTGTGTAATGTTCAGTGCTCCCTGACAAGGTTAACTCAATACTACCATAAGGATCTAACCTATGAGGTCTGATGACAACGTATTCCGATCTCTCTACCGATATGTTTGTTGGTTCCGTAGCAAATACATCCAATGATGGATTTATGTTGTAGGAAGAACCTTCCAACTTATTACCTGTTGTCCCATTTAAGCTTGCCATCTTTTGCGAGTGATGATTGCTTGAAGCGTTATCGCTTAATGAATACAGATATCAAGCTCTGCTGTCTTTATATCGGATTCTGCTGCTATTAAAATATGCCACTTTTACCAACACCTCTCCTTTTCTTTCCACCTCTTGTTTTTCTCCTTTTCACACTATCTAGACGGACTGCATTGAGCACATCTCCCCCCAGATCATTCAACTCTGCCAACCCCCTCTTCTTTGCCGATGCTGCAAAGCTTTGTCCATCGATGACATCACGCGCCACATTTTCACCTACAGACAGTGCTCTTTTCCCCAAACTAATCGCTCCTCTTTTCAGCATTGGTGCTGCGGATTTAAGTATACTTGAAAAAATACTACCAAGACCATTTCCTCTCATATTAGGCATCACCCGCCGTCCACTATACACTCCAATTCCATTTCCAGCTTGCATCTTGTAGTACTCATCAAAAAAGCTTTCGAGTCCTCAGGGGTGTATCGTACCAAACTCATTATAATTGTTTCTCTCTAAAGTGAACCGTCAACACAACCTTTCCACCATCAAATTGTATTCGTTGGCCATCGTCACTCGTTATAAGTACTTGAATCAGATCACTATTTAGTGATGAAACGTCGACATAGTGAGGATTTTTAAATTCTTGATACACAACACTATTCTTCTTTCCTTGAACTGGAACTACTCTCAGTAAAGGTACATTCGTATCTCCTACCATTCTATTATCAACAATGTTGGAATAAACATACAGAGATGTTAAACCGGAATTTATATCAGGGGGTGAGATATTATTGTATCTACCATGAGGATACATAGTTTTTGGTCCAAATCCAAAAATATATGCTATATCTTTGGAAAAGCTTATGGTAGTATCACGATCACTGTTAGTTAGTAAAGTGGTGTTGGTGATCTTGTTGTAGGAGATGGTGAACTTTTTGTCTAAATCCATTTCAGTCATTCTCTTTCGTATAATCTCCTCCAACTCCTCCATGCTATCATATCTTCTATTACCGATTAAGATGAAAGACTTTTCGCTTTTGCCAGAGACATTAGTCTTTTCTAGATATATTTTCCCTTCGGTAACATTCTTCCAATTATTAGAATAAGACATATCTAGCAGACCTACCTCCCATTTACCACCATCGATAACCAAATATTTATACAGTCTCACTGTAAATTCGGAATTGCTATTATCAGGAAACTCTTCACCGCTAGAGTTTGAGGGTAAAGTTATCAGCATCGACATTTTCCCAACGTATAATGATTATATCGAGCGTTCTTTCCTTATAAACTATTCATCTACCCACTCGTTGAACTTTTCTCCGTATCCTAACCACTTAACCAGAATCTGTCTTTTACCTCTTCTCATTCTTCTTCCCAATATCTTTTCAATTCTGAAAATCGTGGGTTTTTTTACTTTTTGCAACTCTTTTTCGTAAAAGGTGCCATCAATCATCTCCTCAGCCAAATCTTTCACCCTATATACAACAGGTTTTTCATCAATAAGTACATCAGTGATTATAAAAATCTCAATCGTCCAATTCGGAGTGTATCCTCTTTCAAACGCTCCTCTTGCCTTACTTATTCTCACATAGTCCCCAATCTTTAGTTTTGCTTCTTGAGTTAAACTATGTTCACCACCTTCATACACACGATTCCATACAAATTCTTGATTTTGAAAATTCACATCATTCGGTCTCATACCTATAGCACCATGAATTGTGTTGTTGTATGCATTAACCATTTCTGGTAAAACATCAATGTATCTGTCATCATCTTTATATGTCAAATATCTATATATCTTCTCTTTTAAAGTTCTGTTAAAACGCTCCACCATTGATGCTTTTATCGTTTCATTTTCGGTTGTAAAGCGCTTGATTTTTTTCTCCGCCAGCAGAGTCTTGACATTGACGTTGTCAAACTCTTTACCTTTATCGGATTGTAAAGCTTTATAGTTTTCCCCTTCTAGTATTCTTCTCAATCCTCTTGCTACTACCTGTCCTGATTTGTTGATGAGCGGCACAGCCCAACCTTTTCTAGATAGAGAATCAACAGCAGTCAGTAAAAACGCTGTATTATTATTTTCGTCTTTTCGAGATCAAACATCCATCAAATCTACCTGTAACTGTTCCCCTATTCCAGCTACAATTGTAGGAAGGCGTTTAAACTTAGTTACAACTCTTTTATCTAACGTGTAGGCATCCTCACCACTCAACCATTCACGGATTCTTTTTTCCCCCCTCTCGCTTTCTACGGGCTTTCAGTAAAGCTCTAGCTCCTCGTAGAGATGTATGTAATGCAGGATTGTAATACAACTCTTTTAGCGTGTCGATGTCCATGAATTAGTACCTGGAACGACCAACTTTTTCTTCTGACTCTTACGTGTTTGATGCGGGGATTTTCTGACAGTTGTGATTCCTTCATCAGTTAGCAAGCTTTTAAATGTACTGTAATTGGTATTTCCCGATTGTATTTTACCTCCTTCGGTTAGAACGTCTCGTAGTAAAGTTTTGGAAGTCTTAGGATTCAACCAATGTGCTCCAATTTTCAGTCTGTTCTTGTCTGAGTAGAATCTACCAATTTTACTCAGATTATTCAACATTCTGACAGCAATCGTTTGATCACTCTTTTTTGTTGTTAATTCAGTTGCTTTTTTTTCAAACTCTTTTAAATCTTCGCTTTCACTATCGTGCTCATCTTCTCCATCAGTAAGAAATGTATTTCCAAGTAGGGTTGAGTCTTCAGTATCAAACAACCTCCCTTTTATTGATTCTATCCCAATGTCATCATCATCATTCATTTTAACTGAGTCTAACTCACTGACTTCATTGAAATTTGGTGAATAGATAGTAGGTTTATCATCAATAACTGTGCTATTGGCCAAAGGAGAAGTAGACTCTATCTTTTTTTTCTTAATGGAGCTCCAACTATCCTTTTGTGGCTGATTTTGATTTTTTTTGATCTTTTTGACATCAGACAAATACCTACGTAGGTTTTCAACATTTTCATCTAACTTTTCGTGTGAGGATAAATCAGAATCATAAGCCGTTTCCAGTAGATCATTTCGCTTTCTCTTCATATTTCTCACTGTTATAGCTTCCATAGGATTATAATACAATGGAGGTCTGGTCTTCTCTTCCTTTACCACTGTTTTATTCTCCTTTTTTTCCGTTAATCTATAGTATTCATCTTCAGTGAGTATAAAATTACGTCTGGAGAATGTTAAAGGCTGACGATTCATCTTTTTATTGATGACAAAACAGATACAATAGGGTTTATAATAGCATCCAAAAGATTCCCTCTACCAGTCTGAATCAAAATTTTACGCTTATCATCAACTGTCCCTCTACCACTAAGTTTATGTAGTTCCTTCTTGTAACGCTGCAACTCAATAAACTGCTCAGAATCAAGAGGAACATTACCTAATATAATATTTTTAACACTTTCTATCAATGATTGAAACAAATCTGAGTTGGCCTTTTCGACTATAGCGATTTTTCCTTTCTTACTCAGATCATCCAGAGCTAAAATCGCCATTCTATTTCGCATCATTCGTGTTGAGACTTTCATCTTTATCTTCCTCCTCCTAGCACACTTTTAAATAACCCAGGAACTATATTGCTGATGATAGGTCCTAGTAGAGCGCCTAAAAATCCTCCTTTTTGCAATACAGCTTTTTTATCATCTAACGTTGATCTTCTTACTAAAGTGCTAATATCCTTCGCGTTCCGCTGCAATTGATTATACTGAGATGTTGTCAATGGTATCGTTCCATTTATAATAGCTTTAGCACATTCCATTAGAGTCATAATAAACTCCTTTTTGGCTTTGGCTATAACAGACTTTTGAATAGCAAAGGTTGCATTGTTGAGTGATAACAACACAGCAGCATTTCTTGTTATTTTTTTCTCCAAAGCTTTAGTCATTATAACTCTTTCGTGTTGCGTCGTTGAATAACAAAATATGATTGAGGTGAAACGAATAGTAATTGTATTTATATCCTTTTACTTGGGTACATATAATATCATAGGGATATCTGATGTAAAATTTCCCAATAGTCTATGTTGATCATTTGTTTGTTGAGTCGTATCTATTCGTAAATAAGAGTATGGTTTTTATGTTGCATCTTCAAAAACCTCTTGTACATATTTTACTTTTGATGGAAAACATTGTCGAGCCAAATAGGAAATAGAAGAAGCATCTCTAGGGTTTTTAAAAAAAAAAAATAATGACTATTCAAGGAAATTGTACGATTTCCTTTTAAAAACAGATTCTGAACAATAAAAAACACACTTATGTTCAAATGATGACTATGTTTTGTGTACAAAGCATTTGCATCGGCTTTACCAGAAACTTCATCCATGAGATCATCAATTATCAACCATCGATTTCGACCATCTCTGGGAAAACTCACTGTTATATCTATCATGCCTTCATGAAAAATCACTCCTGGTACATCATCAAACGCTTTTTGGTAGGCTCCATAACAGTAGTGAATTTCTGTTGGTGGGGGGTGTGATATAGTCTGACTAGCTTCAATCATTCGAAAAATCGCTTGTGTCTTTCTCGATCCAGTTGGTCCTGCAATCATTGCTGTAAAAGGAGATCGCATCCTTGTGTCATAATTTTCAAGTTTCCCATTCATCATAAAAAGATGTTCATCAACCAACAGTAGTTTCATTTATGATTCCAACAGGAGAGTTTCTCGCTTTTTGTATTTTTTCCATAGCTTCTTCATACATACTAAACTCAGTAACACCTCCAAAAGTGGAAAATCCTACGACAAATACCACAATCATCATAATTATCAACGCTTTACGCTTCATACTCGGTAAAACATCTATCATATCACGTGTAGTACCATCAACAGTATCAGCTTCATTCATTGGTCTCATCTCAACATCATCCTCTGTCGACATCTTAACTTCCAATAACAATACAATCATATCACGTTCCATTTTTATACAATGTAAAAAATATCAAAAAAATCAAATGCCATACATTCAAAATCTAGCTGCCATATGAGTTCGAATTAAGTAAAAAAATAATCAAAACTCAAATGCCACTTAAATGACACTCAAATGCCTCTCAAATAAAATACAATATAAACTCGGCGAATTCATTCAACGCCGTAACCCATTGCATAAACCCGAAGTGTAATCCACAAAAAAACACTCGGTAGGGAGATCTGCTCATATATTACTACTTCTATAAGAAATACTGGAGCAATTACGATATTCTGTAGTAATGTTCTAGATATTAAGTTTGAAATACATTGATGTCTCTTTTGTTCAATGAACTCAACATGAATACGCGTAATACTATTGAGCAGCATAAGGTTATTCTTTAATTAAATTTGAAAACTATTAAAACTTTTATTTCCAAGCAGTGTGAGTTTTTTATTCCTGTCTAAATTATGTAATTAGTTTTCTTCGGAGATTCTGCAGCACAATGAAAACCATAGAGTTGCTATCACGGCAACAACTTCCTTTATTGCAAATTATTCTTTAATCCAACAACCCTAATTTTTGAAAAGATTTCAAAGAGAGATGGTTTTTGTAATTGAAAAGTAGGCTCAGTTTTAGATACACTGGTCTTGCAACATTATGACACTGCCACATGATAAATAGTTTATTCACAAATGACAAGTCGAAAAACTGATTTAATAGAAACACGTAAACAAATTTGATACTAATTTCAAACTACATTATAACAGACTTAAAAGTCCTTACCCAGCTATTAGTATTTATTATTTAAAAAAAAACTAGCTTTTAGATGTACACAATTTAGAAACACTGTAATAGATTTCTGTCCTCCATCACCAACACAACGGAATCCTCTCCTCTCCTCACACTTTGGGGTCTATCCCAAATAGGCTTTAACAACTTGCACGGGTCCACGACCCAAACACACTACTAGAGATTTATCAAACAACTACTTTATTTAATAATCCATTTAGCAACACAATTAAAAATATATTTAGTACTATCCACACAACAACTGATTCTCTCAATGCACAGCAGCTCTTTTTTCTAGGAGATAAGAGACAATTTCATCACCTTATTAGGCGTAGCCAATAGTAAAACACAATACAAAGAATACTCAAATAATACAATACAATACAAAATATAATAACACAACAAGCCAATGAGAACAAGAACACATGGTGAATTGGCACTGGGCTCTGCTTCCCGCTCTTTTCTGGGTGGTGGAATCTTTTCACTCCTAATTTGGAAGTGCCACTTCCTAGTCTGGGCTCCTGTAGAGGGAATGCTCTGGTCTCCGTTCCGTTGAGGTTCTCAGGTTCCTAGGGGCACAGGCTCCATGAATCACTGTGTTTGGATACAGGGTTGGGTCTTGACCCGGGGTAGGCCCGGGGTAGACCCGGGGTAGCTACTATCTGTTCATATAGAGGGATACAGGCCCGGGGTACCCGGTATAGACAAGGGGTACCCGGTATCCATTTTTTAGGGGGATTTAGGTAGCTACCGAGGGGAAGAGTTCTGGCAGTGCTGTAACTCCGTTACCAGAGGGCGCAAGGGGTGTAGGGGGGGTTAGGGTGTGGGAGGGTGGGGAGGGAGTCTGAAATCACGTAATCACCATGGAAATCTCCCACAATACCTTGTGCTACGCGTAGCTTCAAACTTTTCATCTCTTTACTTGTATACCTATATTTGTTGCATAATTAATACTCCACTCACCAGGGATATAACTGATGACAACTTTATGACATCAAATCATAGTTTATAATAAGGATTCGTTTGTATCTCTTTGATATATATGCATAATGATAATGGTAATTAATAATGCAACTACTCATAGAGTAACACTGAAGTTGAATGTTTGTTTTCTTTTTGGATAAATTTCAACAGCGATGAATAAGTTAATGACGATTGTTGTTTTTAATATTTACTTTACTTTGGTGGTAACCATTATTAATAGTTAATAATGTTATTTTTGCTGCTTTCATACTTGACACTTTAGATGCCTGTCGTTTTGATGCCAAAAGACAATACAATTATGTATTCAGTTTTTATTTATGACCGCTTACTCATTCAAAAATTTGATAACAAAAGATAGCGAAGAAAAGGTCTGCTGATTTGCGGTTTTTGTATCATTCAGTTGGTAAACTAAATACTTTTCTTGTAAATATTTTTTATTGATTTTGTATATAGCTGTACTAAAGTTGCATCCAAATATAAGAACATATAACAGTCTGCTCTCAGCTCACTCGAGAAAAGCTTAAGATTTGCACAATAAAGTAAATTTCTTGTTGAAACACCTTAAAAATATAATCCAGAACAAAATTATCATCAGTTTCAATGTTTTCCATGTCCGTTTGAAATTAAAATGATACTACCCAAATACCATTACCCCACTTAACCTTTTGAACATGCTGATGTGGTGGAACTGAGTTTTTCATGAACAGTATTTTTAGATGTGCATAAATCAACATCACAGCTGGTGGCAAACCTCTGTCTGATTAGACTGAATAATAAAAATGGAACAGCAAAAAGTTTGGTTTTTTGTATCAATTAAAAGCTGATAGCTGCCGGTGGGTATGCATTTTAACTGGAATTATAGTTAAAAGGAACCAAAAATCATTTACTTTTGTACTGAATGCTGTAAAGCAACCACCTTTGCCATCTGTGTGAAATCGTAAATTTGCAAATAAAAATTTCAAAAAAATCTGCTGACACACTAAGTAGTAGCATAAAAAACATAATAAAATAATTCAGGGGTCTTTTTAACACAAAAATAAACTGTTTGCTGTATAAGCTATTTTTCACTTAAGCAAGCCTGAAAAATTAATTGCATGGAAACATAAAAGATTGGTTGCCAGCAATCTTCTCAACAATGGTGTGCATATTCAAGTAAAGTTATAGCAAATTTTTCAGCTATGGAGTGTAAAATTTGACTGTGAATGCTTTTGAACTGAAATTATCAACGAATATCGTGAAATTGAAAAAACCATGCTGTAATTGTTTTTGAGTGAATACTGTTTTTGCAAAGCGATCATTTGATCTGATCATTTGTTTGTAATATTTTTGCCCTAGCAACATAGTATTGTTGTGGATTTTCATAGCATACACTCCTGCGCACCTTATCATTATCAAGCCTAGCCATTGGTATAAGGTGCTAAGCTTAGAAACAATCATGTCAGTCAATACCGAACTGACCTACCCTGCAGTATAGGACGATACCGACCCTATGTAGGACTATACCGACCCTGTATAGGACTATGCCGACCTCACCGAGTCTGCAGGAAGTGAATCATCATAGCCTGAGGACCATAAAATATCCTAAAAGCCTCAGGAAGACGGATCCAGGACATAACTACCCCTAAACCAGAGGAGGAGCGAATACAAAGGCTGCAAAGGCGGGACAGGAAGTGGATAAGCCGTTGATTGGACAATTGACTTATAACCCCTCCTACATTTGATGGGACCATATCTATCTTAGCCTTGTGATTCGCTGTTTATTATTATAAGCCCTTATATTGGTTGATTAAGTATTATTATCTTGTGATTGGTTGTGACAAAGATCACTTCCTGTCACTTCCTGTGAGATGCCTATAAAAGGCGGAACACTTACCATTTATCTTTGGTTAGTATTAGTGCAGTGTATTGTTTGTACCTTTTGACTATACTCGTATTTATTCTGGATGAATGAATGGCTTATTACTCGATAGCACTGAGTAATGCGTTTGAGCCGAGAGCTCTGTTTTGGTTGTAGAGTTGAGACTCTATCTCGGTGGCATACCGACCCTGCTGTTGTAGCAGGTGAAATATAACAACTGGTGGCAGCAAGCTACCGACCTCAGCTAGTGGGTTTTCAGCCCCCAAAATCCACTACAGTATACATACCATTGAAAACAAGTACCAGTACACTTGTGACCACAGTCTAAGGTCTTGTCACAGGGTGTATTACAGCAAAACCTTCCCTTGAAGGCTCCAGGATATCCTGAACTTGAGCCTTCTGTAGCCACATGACAAGGCATCAGTTTCGTGTGATTGCATTTCGGACACATCTTCTCCACTGCTACATCACACCTGGTGCTGCACAGCTCAGAACTACTGTAATATGACAGGAATTGTTTAAGTGAAATTATGTTCTGTCATGGAATTAGGTAGCTGCTTGATTAGAGCTGGAATTACCTGCTGTAGTACTATCTCAGCCTTAGCTACAATAAGTTCTGACTAACTCTAAGCAAGTCTAAAACAGTTCTGAGCGTTGGGCGAACTGCCTCGCTATTTATAGAAAAGGATAGCAGTTGAAAATGATAGCATATGATTGGCTCAACAAATAGCAAGCACGAGAGAAATATGAATCATAGTGGGTTGGCTTAAGCATAACAAATTACATATATTAGCTTTCTATGTCCACGATTTCTTCGTAGCGCCATGCCGTAGCGTCATGGCTCATTGGTTTGAGTAGCGATAAACCATCACGCTTTTCCATAAGCCAGCAATACAGTATGCCCAAAGGTCATGAACCCTAATTAGCGAGTTCACTGCGACTTTGAGCTAATGAGTCAATGAGTGGAGCTGAATCAAGGAAAATTGTTTCAACCAACAATTAGTTTTAAATGCTTTCTTGTGTTTGTTTCATCTAATACATACTCGGCAGATAGAATTTTGAAGCAGCAGTGCTTGGCTAATGTGTAATTTATTTATTAAACTTAAAATTATTATTTATTTTTATTATTATTTAACCACGGACAATTGATTGTTTAGCACTATCATTTAGTTATTGTTATTATTATCAAAGACTAAAATAGAGAAAAAAGACAAATAATATAAAATAAAACACAAATGTATTTGTGAACACTTGCTCTGCGTCATTTTTAATGAATATAAGCGGTCTTGAAAGCCAACTGTGTAGTTGATTTTATTGGCTACATACATTAACCGCTACTGTGAAGAGGTCCCCCCGATGGTGGGTACCACAGGCATGCCTCCATTGATTGTAACAGACAAAGACCGGAATCTGTTTCAGCAATTATATTGCTCTTTTAAGTAATTATCAGTAATAGTTAATCATTTCAGCACTGGATATTACTACCCGACCCCAGCCACATAAAAAAGAACTTGCTCACAAATGACAAGTCAAAAAACTGACTCCATAAAAACACTTAAAAAACTTTGGTATTAAGTAGAAACTTGGCTATAAAAAACTTGAATGTCTCTACCCAGCTAATTAATAACTATTATTTAAGTAAAAAACACTAGCTTTTAGACGTACATGAATTAAAAATCTTGTTCTATGAGTAATTTCGAACTTTTCATCTCTTTTTTTGTAAATCCAAATTTGTTGTATAATTAATAATCTACTCACCAGGGAAATAAGTGATGACAACTTTATGACATCAAATAATAGTTTATAACAAGGATTCGTTTGTATCTCTTTGATGTATATGTATAATGATAACGATCATTAATAACGCCACTATCAAAAATCATTTACTTGTGTACTGACTGCTGTAAAGCAACCACCTTAGCCATCTGTGTGAAATGGTAAGTTTGCAAAATACCTCAAAAATATCTGCTGACACACGAAGTAACATAAAAAACATAATAAAATAATTCTGGGGTCTTTTTAACACAAAAATAAACTGTTTGTCGGATAAGTTACTTTTTGTTTCAACCAGCGATGAAAAATTAATTGCGTGGAAACATAAAAAAATTGGTTGCCAGCAATCTTCTCAACAATGGTGTGCATATTCAAGTGAAGCTATAGCAATTTTTTTCAGCTATGGAGTGTAAAGTTTGACTGTGAATGCTTTTGAACTGGAATTATCAACGAATATCGTGAAAGTAAAAAAAAACATGTTGTAATGTTTTTGAGTGAATGCTGTTTTTGCAAAGCGATCATTTGATCTCATCATAAGTTTGTAATAGTGTTGCCCTAGCAACATAGCATACATACCAATGAAAACAAGTACCAGTACACTTGTGACCACAGTGTAAAGTCTTGTCACAGGGTGTATCACAGAAAAAGCTGTCCTTGAAGGCTCGGGGATATCGTGAACTTGAGGTTGCCGTAGCCACATGGCAAGGCATCAGTTTCACGTGATAACATTTAGGACACGGATACATCACTGCTACATCACACCTGGTGCTACATGGCTCCGAACAACTGTAATATCAGAGGAATTGCTTAAATGAAATTATGTTATGTCATGGAATTAGCTAGCTGCTTGATTAGAGCTAGGATTACCTGTTGTAGCACTCGTGACCACATGAAAGCGTTTTAGAGCAAAGCTCTGAACAAGGAATGAAATATCCTTTGTACATCAGAGAACACATGATGTTTCTTGTGTGATTACATGGTAGGGTTTCCTGTACTATTACAGTACAATCAGGGCAGTCCTGGTGACACATTGCTGTAATTAAAGGTAACGCAGCCTAAGAGTATATGAACTGCAGACACTGATAGAACAGAAGCATTAAATTATAATTCACATGGACCATTACATTTGCAAAATAAAACACAAGTGGTAATAGTTCAAGACACCCAAAAAACCAAGGCCAGTACCAAAGTTGGTTTCAAACATATCAGCAATTGACAGAAGCTGCCTACTACATCAGTAGCAACAGTAATGTGCAACTGTCATAAATAGTTCAATAATGAATGGTGATAACTATCGGTCTAACATAATATTTTTTGAATAATAACTAAAGCAGCAACATTGTCATGTAAAACAGTATTATTGTTATCAGCTTTAGTATAATCAATTAACGGCATGATTTTAATATGACAAGGGCAGCTACATAGGTGTTAATTGTTTGGTTTCCCGCCAAAGTTTTCCAACCTATGTAGCAACAGTAACAATAAGCTATCATAGATTAACCAACTCACCAGAGCAGGGATGATTGCAAGGAGCCATAAGCTTAGCACAAGGTTCCGTACACCTGTAGAACTCATGTTTCAAGTCTTTGCTGTGGCATTTCATCTTACATAGATGTCCACATTCTAGCTTAGCTCCACAAGGCATTTGACAGCCTCCTACAGAGTAAATGACAACACATAGTAACAGTAGTCTACATGTTGATGTGCAAACCTATTTTATAGCTTGTTTCGCCAAAATAAAATATTCTTACCTGCAATTGCTTCAGTATCAAAATCTACAGGATTTTCTATGATTGTAGGATTGCTGTGCCTCACACAGGTTAGGTGTAGCTGCTTGCCAATCTCATTTGCTTTCTGAGCTTTTTCTACAATGTTCTTCCAAAGAGCTGAAAAAATGCATGTTAAAGATATTAAAAGCTCCAAAGTGCAATTGGTGCTAAAAAATAGCTGATTGAGGAGATACTTACTGGAACGTTTAGCCAACATGTCAAAGTTACCAAACACATACATTCCATACTGAGCTCTAGATAGAGAGACACATACTCTGTTTTCTATTTTCACAAAGCCAACAATTCCTTTTGGGTTGCTTCTGACAAGGGAGATAATCACGATCTTGTTCTCTTCACCTGTCAAACAAGTTTAAGCGACAAGTCATTTACATGAAATCATTCTGAAAATTTACGGGTCACCAAAATTTGCTTCATGTGTTCGTAGATTACAAATGAATTACAGAATAAAGGTAAAATGAAGTTGATATCTGATAGTTTTTGTTGGTGCATCTGATGATAGAGCTATTACTAGAGTCTACTTGGCACAGTTTAAGTACACCAGGACTGTTGCTAACATAATCCACAGACAATTATTTTTGGTTTACTGAGCTTACTGAGAAATGATTAATTCACATTTGGGAATGGTGGCAAGTTTATTGAGAAAAACTTGAGGATAAATGAGTCAGCACTTTGGAACTTTTGGATTACTTGTATCAGATACCCAGGAAATATGAGATGTTTTGGGGATAGTGGTTAAACTATCTCCCTATTTAATTGATCAAATTATTTGGTTTTACAAAAAAAAAACCTACAGTATATATTTGAAAACCCAACTAGTGCCCGAATGCTAGTTTTAGTATTTAATAACATTCTCGCATTAAGCAACCACATTGACTATTACAATAGCTATTTGTTACATACTATAGTTTCCATTATAACTATTGTCATAACAAATACTCTTTCCAAAACAGAATATATTCAAACACGTCCTTGTCAGAACTATTTGAAACTTGTCTTCATCGTTGCATAAAAAATGGTGGACAAACAAAAATTCAAACAACTATCAAACTATCTTTCAATCATTTGAAAAACTCTAAGCTAAGGTAACAAAGATACATGAGCCTGAAATACAAGAAAAATTGAAGGTTTTGTGGTGAGATAACCTGACAATGGTACTAAAAAAAACATTTCAATCTAGAAAGGGGATTCAGGGACAAAAATGTACCAAGAGGCCGTTTGTCAATAAAGACCGCCATAGAAAATTAGTGCTGTAGCATCAACTTCAAAAGCTCAACTCCCAACTACAGCTACAAACAACTAGTGCAGAAGCATTAAGCAGCGAGAGTCAGAAGATGAAAGCTGTCAATCAGTATTGATCTGGCCCTATTACATTACTAAAGTTAGTTGCGCACCTCAGTTTAAAATACACTAATGTTTCTGAGTTTTGTAGCATCTTATGTGACAACATAGAAAGAAAAAATGCGTTGGTAATTCATGTGGCTCTGAAGTTTTTTCAAATGGTTCAGCTCATAGACCTCAGTTTTACTTTAATGTACACTGGAGGCTGCCTGTTGCACAATGAAAATTGACATAAGATGTACAGCAACGATAAAATTTTTGGCTTCCTCTTCATTGGAATTTTTCTCATGTACATGTTGAGCTCACATTGAATGCTCAATTCAAGAACAATTTTCTAAATACTCTTTTAAGAAACTCTATTTCTATGGTTTTGTCTTGAACCTCCATAAAAGAAATCTGCTATTTGTTTGTTTCAAAATTTGAGTAGTGCCTCGGCATGTACTAGATTAATGTGATGTAAATGGTAGTACCAAGCATAGTGTTAGTGAAATACTGAGCATCATCTAGAATAGTTTACCCAAAAGATACTATTGCCTAGCATCCCCCAGAATTCTCAGTGACACCTTTACCCTTCATTCAATTTCATAACTTTGTACAAAAAAAAAGCAACCAACTTAAATAATTCCAAAATAAATAGCACAGTTGGCTATCGAACGCATCACCACAAGGTCTTGTATAAACTTTCTTGACTCTGTATCCTCCCCTGATGACTTCCACTCTATATTGATTCACAGTATCCTACGCTTTCCCAAGAACAACGCATATCCCTTGTACTTTAGAACATGTAGTATTACATCTCATCTAAGGCATCGGCATCGAAATTAAAGCAATTAGTCCAAAAGAGTTATCTTAGGTCGACCAAACAGGTAAAGCCATTCCTGGATTTTTTGTAAAGCATGAAGGGCCACCCTTTATGCTATATATCCCACTAGCGAAGGGAATGGAAAATAAGCAGGAAACTGCACATTTTTGTAACACCCTAACATAAAAGTTGTTTGCTAGCTCTCTTTAGAAATTTTTCGACCGTATTTCACACTTACCATGTATTTATTTCAGGAATTGGCTTTCTTAAGCAAAAACTTGTGTATTTTGTATTTTTTTTATGTATCTTATCTATACTGCCAATTCCAGTTGCGACCAGTAAAATCAACCATTCCAAAGTATTTCATAGTTGATTACAAGCCAGCAACATGGCAGGCGTGGACAATACTTTGTAAGGTTGTGAAGCTGCGCTCAACAGCCACAGAAAACTCACTACTGCTGTAATTGCACTTCTAACTAGTGCAAACTGGCTGCCAGTTGATAAGAGTGGACCAGCTTTAATACATATTGTAAAACTATTGATGACGTATGTAACTGTCAGAGATACAAATAAATCCCCAGTTGATTAGACCCCTTAGCCGAACCAAACTGTAAAAACTGATTTTTTCAGAGAAAAGGTCATCATTCTGATTTGGTAGCTGAGTATACTTAACAGCATCTAAACTCCTGAAACGCTTTTCAAGTTGCATTGTTACTTTTACATTGTCAAATTTTGCCCATAAATTCTTTACATGTACACTATTGCAGTAGCCTTTGCCAGCTACAACCTACCCAGCTCCACTGTCAACAACCAAGCACTCCTTGTGTTTATCTTCCTTCTCACTTATTACCCACCCAATCACAACTCAATTTACTGCACTCTGTTAATTTCCATGTAGTCCCCTCCATTTGGAGTCTAGTCTCTGTAGAGTCTAGACTCAGATGTACTACGCAGCACTTTACAAATAAATACTTTATTAGAAAGATTCTATTTAGCAACATGAGACAGCTGCAGAACATCCATAAGACTACTGACCCACAAAAGCAATGCAATCCATTTTATTGGGGAACACAGAGAACTTGCACGCCCTTATTGGGGATGAGCCAATAATACGCTATGAAACATAAGGTACACCAATACAAACAACATAAAACATCTCAAGGTAAACAGTGATAACCAAAAATGTATATTGCATGTGGTCCAACTTCTTTAGTGTTTGCTTCTGTCAATCGGGGTAGGGGGGATGCTCGCCCTCCATCAAAGTACGGTTGATTTCCTGAGCCCAAAGGTTACCTTTACTGACACCTACTGTCTTGCACATATTGATGGGTATAACTTTTTCTGGTCCAGTTCCGACGTGCTCTGGCTAACTAAGTCTGAATATTAGACCATCATAAACACTTGACACCACACATGGTGGATACCGGGTTAGCTTACCGGACCAATATAGGGGCTATACCCGGCCAGTATAAGATATGTAACTTAAAATTGAATGATACCCGCTTAGCATTTCAGGCGAGTATAGGGGGAATTATGTAAGTGATATAAGGGGAAAGGGGTGTCAAGATGAGTTGTTGGACTGGAATGGAAAGGGGTATGACAATATTTTGACACTAACTTCTCTCACACTATGACTCCCAACTGATATAAAAGTTGTAGTAGCCATTAATGGAATTAAATGTTACTCTGCATTATCCTGCATACAACCATTGAGTTATTAGCTATCGATATGAGGTCAGGGCCTTGTAATAACGAGTAAACGGTCGAAAATACTCGGTTGATCATTAGCAATATTATAACAAATATGTTGCCATAATATCAGAGAGAGTCAACACCATCGCAGTTGACTCTTAGTGCATTGTCATTTGATTATGGTTCTTTGTAGGCAATGATCACAAAACACTAGTGTTAAACTAGCAGCCAGAAAAAATCTTACAATATTATTTGTTGCTTCATTCTACTTTCTAAGGATTTTGGACAGAAATCCTCATTTATTTTAGCTCCAGTAGCAATTTCGACATTCATCAATTAAAAACTTAACTTTAGGTTTTCATTAATGTTCGATTGCATCTAACCTTCAATTATGAATGCATCAAAAATTTGATCAGGATGATTAGAAACTAGCTCAATTTGTACAGGAACCAAAAAAGTGGATGCAAACGGTTTTAATAAATCTGTACTTGTCATAGTCTGGCATGCAACGGGAGCCTCTCCTTAGTTTCTTATGCTACAAATTCAGTGTTTTTGTATATAAGTTAATTGTTAAGAAAGCCCACCTTGAAAGTTATCAACAGAAGTAACTTTCACTCCTTGGAAGACATTCCTCGGCATCATATGCTTAATAGTGAGAAGCTGTCCTGTGTACATGGTGATGATGGTGATATCCTCTGGCTTATAGCTCTCTTGTTTGAGGAGGTACCTTATGAATGCATAAAGTTGATGAGGTCAACAACAGCAAGAACAAGCATTATTATTGCTGTAAGGACCAATTTAATGCATTTTTATCTTCCATTGTATCTACAAATACTACAGCACCAAAAATGACAAGCAAATACCATTTGGTTGTAACCATCTGTTGTACTACCTGGTCAGTCCAACAACCATCTCTGCTTCAAATTGATTGGAATGACTCATTGTTCCCTCATCAGACCTTTCAGCGTTTCTGTGATTGAAAAAGAAGACGGGGGATTTCAATCCTGTAACAAATAAATACTTATATACAGAACAACTAAAAGAGACTTGGAGCCAGGAGAACCTTGCCCTTAGACTCCATGACAGAGATCTGTTTCTACATTACTACTAATACTTATATACAGAACGAAAGGTTGAACTGGATAAAGTTTTGTTGAGTTATAAAGTTTTTAGCAAACGGGTAATAAAAGTTATAACATTACCTTCAACTCCTTGTCTGTCCAGCACTGAGCTATGATCATCTAGTTGATCATAGATATGTCCACGAATATATTTTGATATTTCTGGTTTCATTCTGTGCTGGATATTCAGAGTTGTCACAGGAAGTCCATTATTCACCATCCTTTCAAACAGTGACAAGTCCAAATGGTATTTCTCAGCCAAGTCATATACCGTAGGGTTGGGTTTCAACTGCTTGTGATCTCCTACAATCGTGAAAAGCCCCCATCCATTTATCGCTGGTGTTCACTCGAAACAACACCTGTGAGTTTTTTCATGCCTCACTACATGGCATAGCAAGACAAGCCAACAAAACTTTCAGCAGTATAACTTCTTTTAGCCAGCTTATGCTACCAGTTTGCTCCAAAAAGCGCTCGTAACCACTAGCCAATTTCATCAAAACCCTAAAACAACAATTTTCTAAAGATAAGTTTCTGTCTGCATGTAGTAGCAAACAGAAAAATGGTTACGGGGAATATTTTTAAAGAACAAAACCTGAATGAAGTTAAAAGGTAGCCTAAAAACTGGTTTAAAAATGGCAGAAGACAACTAAAATGAATAAAACTCACCACTATAATGAAACAAACAGATATAATGTTGCTTCTTTCTTACACTAAAAAAGCGGCCAAAAATACAACATATATAGCAGCTAGGTGACAATAGGGGAGAGTGCTATGTCCATTTTGCTTAGCAAAATTTGACCATTTAATGACAATGCTTCTTTTCAAGCATGCATAGTCAATGCAATGGCTGTTTTATCTGACTGCTAAGCTAAATGGTCTTGCAGCAAGGCCTCGGGTCAAACTGCCAGTCAGGTACTACCGATTTTACTGTGATTGTAGAAAAACTCCTGTCTGAATGACAATTCCAGCAACACAGAATTATCCATGTGAATTTTCGTGATTATTAACGGATCTTGAGAGAAGAATTCCATGTTTTGGCTAGTTACAGTCTGAAGGCTTTCAATGCTGCCTTTACCGAACTAGTTTAATTTGCACCCTGCCCGACTTTTAACCAGTGCGAAGACTTAACAAAAGATGTAAATACATTCCCTAATACAACAAATAGGGTTCACAATAAAATAGAAAAATAATTCTAATACAGACAGTGCACACCCTGAGGAAACACTCTGCGCTGTAGTTCTAGTAGGTAAAACTGTAATGGATTCCGGTCTGGTAACCACAGACATCCACTATGCTCAAGTATTGTACCTCTCTCCAGAGGGGACACTGTGCTGCTCGACAGTGACAACTATGCAATCAGGCAACTGAATTACCCGGTATAGCTAGAGCCCATGGCTCACACAAACAACACAGAGTGAAGTTTGAATACTGGCTTTATTCTCACAAGACAAAGTCCTAGAGGGTATTAATCCACTAGGGTTATTGTGGCAAGACATGAGAATGAATGCGAAGAGTACAAGCAAAGTCAGCTCTTTTATAGGAGGACTGACAGGAAATAATTAGCATAATTTATATAAAACCAATAGCGCAGGAAGTAAATCAACCAATGCAAATGCGTATATAAACAATCAACAAATCAGGTAAGGTAAATAGGTTAAATGAAAGAGCGCCAAGTGGCTAGAGGGCGGAGTCATATCTCCATTGCTCAATCACATGTTCTACAGGGCTCCCAGGCTATAGTTAGCTAACAGTCCACTTGTCTGGTACTCTGAGGAAGGGTACTTCCGATTCTTGGCCTTGACTAAGTTCCGAGATAAGTTTAAGGTTCCTTCTCTATGGTGGCCAACTTGTGCCGGCCCAGTATAGCTATCCCGGGTCGGTAGGAGGTCAATACCGGCCCTGCAGGGGTCACTACCGGCCCTGCATAACATGCCACCGGCACAGTACAGCTTCCCACCTAATCAGCAGTCTACCAAAAGCTGTAGGTAGAAGTCTAGCGCATTGTTTGCAAAGGGTGAAGAGTAAACGACCAGTTTACTGTGAACTTCCACCAAAATCTACCACAAAACTACTACTGGACTGTCCAAGAACTAACCAACAGTAACAATACATAATATATCAGTACACAAAACATACGAAAGAATCAGTTCAAATACGTGTGTGATTAACATTTTCTCTTTTCAAAAAGGTCAAGCCATATTAAGGATCTTTCTCTTCTTTGTAATGCTCTAACAAACTTTATATTTTAAAGCATTTTTTATTTATTTTGCTTACAGAAAACAATAAAACATGAGTGGGCAAACGGACGTCCCACACAGGTATACTTGGATTAAGATGTATAGACTACAGCAACACTCTTTGTTATTTTTCGTCATGACTGTTCGCTTAAATTTTGTAATCGTTTTGTAATAAAACTTGGATAAAAGTTTTCTATCAAGGTTTGAACTCCATTTTTTCAACATGAATAATATATTGATCATTTACTATTAACAGTTTTTACCAGCTTTAGTGTTTTTTTGTTCACAAATGATGAAATGTCAACTTCTTGGTTTTAAAGCCACTTTCTTTAGTGCAGAGAAGCTGAAAAAACATTGAAATTTCCTAAGCACATTTAAATGTTATATTTGTTAAAAATTTTTTAGGGTTGCAGATTTAAAAAATTTTTTTGAAATCCCAAAAGTCTTTATTTTCGCGCCCAATGCTCAAGCTGCTTCGTACCCTGGAGAGAAATTACTGATGAATACTACTAGAGCTATTGTGTGCCATGATTGGCTGTTACTGACCAATCAGAATCAGATGCTCGCAGTGCTTGCTCAAAGCGGTAATTATGTGCGCTTCCAATACTTCTGCTGCTTCCTCAACAATGATTATTTCTGGACCAATTTCCTGAAGGGCTGATTGTAACCTGGCAGCACCAGTGGTGGTCATACCAATTACCTTGCCTGAAGTTAAGTCAATGATTTCTCTCTGTTTTCTGCAAAATCCCAAAACAGACACCATATTTGGCAGACAGTTGTACCGATGTAACTGCATCAAAGTTAAAAAATTTAATCAAAGTCAGAATATAAAAGGTGTTTCTGATTTAAGTGAGTAGACATGAGAGCGAAAAGTAACTAAGAAAAACAGAACTATAAAATTTCTTTATAGAATACATTCTGTTATAATACAAGAAGCCAGGACACCTCTTCCAATGTTTATAAAAACTATGGAGCAAGAACTTCATCTCTGAATTGATTACATATGTATAAATTCTACTATTTTTTTCATGCGAATTAGTGTGACCAAGTTTCACATTTTCTTTAAAGCGTTCACTGTTTTTTACCAGGAAATTGCATAAATCAAGTTTTACAAAAACGTGTATGTTTGTGATGCCAACTGTTTTGCATGATAACTGTCAATCTGTACAACAGATATGTAAATATGTGAAACTTTATGCACACTAAGTACTATTATCAATCACCAATATTAATAAGTACACAAACTAACCTAATGCCTTCCTCAAGTTTTACTAAAGCTGAATATCTCTCATGGAACACCTCCATCCGTTGTTGAATGAGAGCTCGGTACCGTCCAAGCAAGTATCTGTACAGCTTCCACCTACAACAAGTTGTGAGATGATGATAAAGGGAAAGATTTTAAACTGAACGTTGTTGAGATTTCCAGCATGATCTCATGCTGTGTAAGTTGTGTTCTAGGGAGGAGGTTGCACTACACAACCGGATACTATTTGTTATTCAAATTAATAATAAATATTTGTTTCTATCATAGACAGAAGGCTTTGTAAACAACTAGTCCTTGCCTAGACCTCTACTTGACCTTAATTTGACCATCAAAACCTCCACCAACTGTCTACCAGATACAACCACAGCCACTGGCCACACAGACTAGTAGACGATCAAACTCAATACATATATATAAGTCTAAATAAGACAAAAGTACAATGTGCAGGCAGCTTCTCTACTTCTCACAGCTCATATGATAATAATATGTTCCTATATTTATAAAATTAGGTTGCATTTGAAGATATAATCTCAAATTGGCTCACTGCAGGCACACTTAAAACTCTTTATATACTTTTTCTAATTCGCTAACTTGTCTGGAACTTTCCAGGCACTTCTCTCTTGGTTCATATGTCCTTATCATCTAGGTTTCAGTGCTGTCTACTCATCTGCTTGTGAGGAGTTGTGTCCCCGAGGAAAAGTAAACCCAGGTAGAAATGATGGCGATTTCTGCCAACGTTTTACAAGGGATAGGATGAAGTTCTATTTACACTAGGGTGCTGAAACTTGGGGGGGGGGGGGGGGGCGAAAACAAAGAGGTGGAGGGGGAAGCCCCAGCAGAAAAAAAGGTAGGGCATTGTACTCCAAGGATATCAGTTAATGGGGGCATCTAAAGAAGGGGGAAGGAGACCTACTAGGCCAATACCATAGGGGTAACGGAAGGGGGAAAAGATGACAAGGGCGTAGTTCAAGGAGAGGGGCAACTGAGAAGGACATATGGAGTTGGGATGGATGGATAGGTGTGATGGACAGACTGATTAAAGGTTCATTGGTAAACATTTTTATATTGATGCATATTAGTAATAATTGTTATTAACTTTGAATGGTCCAGCATAAATAAATGGAATAATTTTTCACTTTTAGGAATGATGTGAAAGAATGTTTGACACCACCACAATTTAACCACCTTTGCCTCACCATTTTCCTCAAACTGCTCATAAGTCAGGTGGACCTCTCCAATGTTGTTTTAGAACTTGGCTGACCAAACCACCAGAAGCACATGTAAGTAGTATAATGTATCAGATAGTCATTCTTGTAGGGGATTTTGGGATTGTTTCCACAAAATACCACTATGAGTATTTTACCTCTCTCCAGAGGAGACACTGCCAGTATTGATATCGACACTGCAATTATTCAATGGTGGATCAGTTGGCAGACTCAGGGCCCATTGTACAGAAAAACCTGTAAATAGCTTTATTAGCGTATCATCATTTCTAGGGAGGCAATCCTCTAGAGTAGTGCCAATACAGGAATACAATGTAATCCTACTTTTATATAGGTGGGGTGGCAAAAATTTATTTGGATATTATATAAAAGAATACATTAACAGGAAATGATTCAACCGGTACAGTATAATATATAAATAGCTAGCCAAACATATAATGCAGTAAATTTACATAAAAAGGTGCCATGTTGCTAAAAGGCAGAGCTCTGGTCTCATTTACCAATAGCTCTCTCTTACTAGTCCTAAGGCAATTTCTAGACTGGGATAAATGGTATTTCTTTTTTCAAAAAAGGTTACATCAGTCTTCAAGGCTGGTGAAGGCTCTTAGTCTGTTTACAGGTTCATCTGCTAGTGCGGCCATCTTGTGCCGGCGAGTATTGTGCATACCGGCACATAAATGGTCAATGCCAGCCCCGCAGGCTTTCCTACTGGCACAGCACCCTGTTTTAGGGCTGGGATGGCGCTTTGGTTTCTCAAGTGCATACATGATTGGTGCTTCTGAGGTAAATATTTATTTTTACCAGAATGTTGCACAAAAATATACCACAGTATTGAGCAGTAAATTACTAAATGTCTCAACTCTTCCAAGGTGGTAGCCCGGGCCAATAACTACATGGTTGTCAATGTCGCTGAGTTATAAATGGGCTGAGCAACTTCCACTGCTCCTACAATGGTGCATCTATCATAGTCAAGCAAACTAGTATGATGCAGCGGCTACAGTGACTGAGCATCAGCCTTTCCTGGAACCAGCAGAGTGGATACCTGACGCAAACTTCTTCCACCCGCTTTGATAGCTTTTGACTTTTAGTTTAATGAGCTTGTTTGTCGGTGTTTTAAATTATGATCACTATTTGGTAATGCATGTTTTTACTAACTACTAATGAATCACGTGTTATAGAGAGCAGTGATTCTAGTGCAGACCGTATTATAAGACTGAGCTCTTGTGTGACTACGTTCTTTCCTCTTTTTCCGTTGTACTGTTTAGCTAAGATACATATGAAACAATAAAGTGATCCTCTTAGCAGAACGCCGGTGAAGGTATCTCAGCCGGAGGCTTATAGCCTTTTAGATGTTGACTTCAACAATTCATCGTTGAGTTTGGGGCGCTACTTTGTCCCCCGAAGCAACAATGGGGTCACGGCAGAGTAGTTTCACTTTTGCGATGCAACCAGAAGTAACTTAGTCGATCGTTGAACTTATCTTTAGAAATCACGACTTGCTTGATTATGACCCTGATTTGAGGACATTTGAGCAAATAATATGACAAAAAAATAGTGTTGTTGAGAAAGCTTAAATAATCAATAAAGCCTTTGGAAGTTCTTTTCTGATAAGATTTTGGTATATTCAGTTGAAATAAAAACTAAATATCGTGTTCATGGGTAGAACCATAGTTTCGTATTTTGGGTTTAATTGAGTTGGCCAACATAGACTAATAAAATTGCACCCTTGATTGATTGCTGTGGTTTGCTACCACAGTGCCGATGTACTGTTACAATTTATGTTGACTGCGCATCGTCAGTATTATACACCCCAAACTTATCAACTGTCATGAATAAAAAATGTTTCCTTAGTATTCGTTTAAGTGAAATGACTTTTGTTTTAACAGTATTGTTGGTGGAAAGCGGGCTTCCGGTTTCTTTAACACTAGCGCTGTATAAAAAAACTGCCAAGATCCCATTGGCACAAAGAGTAAAAGTGCAGCCAGATTGGAGAGCCTGGTTGACAAGATTTGCAGATAACAACTGGGCTGTTTGACAAAAGATTTGTGATTGGTACATTAGTTCATGTATGCTATAATATGCTTCAGCATTTTATCGATAAAAGATAAAACTATTGAGAGTTTATTTATTCAATCCACCAGCCCATACTTCGTACTTTTAGGTATCCAATTAACCATAAAATACAATGGGAAAACCTATACCGCAATATTAAGCCATCAGATTTACTCTTTTTGTTAGGGATCATTTTTGGTTTTACGCTTCCTTGATTTCGAACCTTATGGTAATCGCTTTCAAAACATTTTTTATGCACTAGAGCTAACAAGTTTTAGTAAAAAGTTGTGTAATGCTTATATTAACTCTGGTAAACTATCGTAAGACCTACAGAACCTCTGGACAAGCTCCAGCTCACTCTGTGTAAACATGTAAGTAGTTGCCGCTACTTTTAACCTTTGTGCAAATCCCCTGGTCCATACTCTTCAGGGCAGACTTTCCGAAAGGAATTCAAATGACAATACACAGAATGATGCAGAAGTGGATAAGCTTAGAACTCAAGGTTAGTTTTGTATAAGCAGAATGAACTTGGGGTGAGGGGGTTACTGTTACAACAGAACCATTAGTTGCAGCAGGTAATGGGTAGTAAATTATGTCATCAAGGGCGTGCAAAGATAAAATTAATGCAAAAAACAAAGACGGGGTGTCACACGATTAATTCGTCAAACAAAAGTTCTAGCTTCAACTGCTATACTCAATATACCAATGACAAAAAATCATGGAAATTCAGCTGAGGGACCGTTTGACCAACTAGCTATACAACTTTTAACCTTTTGAATTAGGTCGATGTATTTTAGTGTCACATCAATATTGTGATCTACCATTTGTGATATGTAGCTGACAACTATTCATCTTCTTTTATAATATATCCCATACGGGGTTGCGAATAAGTACTCATGAGTTTTTACTTGGTAATGAGTGATCACTCAGTTTGTTACTACAGATGGTTTCAATTTACCAGGGGAAAACAGATACATTTAATTCAGTTAATCTTGTAAAGCAGCCTGTCAAACAACAATCAGCTTCTAAACAATTTACATATTTAATATGTTTTTATTAGATTTTTGCGCAAGTCTAAGTCTCCAAAAGTATTGTGGTGGAATTTTATGTCTACTACCACTGCGCAAGGTCCCCCTGACAACTGTTGAGTGTCAGGCAAGCCTGAATAGAGCCTGGCACAGCCAGAACATAAGCAAGTCAGCCGGCAGAAACCCTACCGGCCCTGCAGCAGTCACTGCCTGCCCTGCAGCAGTCACTGCCTGCCCTGCAGCACTCACTGCCTGCCCTGCAGAGGTACCACCGGCCCTGCAGCACACCCTGCCGGCCCTGCAGCATGTACTACCGGCCCTGCAGTGCCATTACCGTACCTATACCGGGTCGGTGAGAAAAGTTCTACGATAGCCTGAGAACCGAAATTAATACCAAAGGTGCAGGAGCCCGACTCTGCGACATAGCTGTCCTCAAACAAGACAAAGCCAAGGACCACAAGCCATAAAGACCAAGAACCAGGGCTACTCATTGCACCACCATGAGTAAGCAAGATTGACTGAGAAGCTCCGCCCCCTACTTCTGGGCGCCCTTCATATTTAACCTCATATTAGCCAATGACTGTATTGCATATTTATATCCTATGATCTGATTAGAGTAAACACTTCCTGCCATTACTGATTTGTTGCCCCTTGTTTGGGCATATGTTTTAATTATGCTCTGCCTATAAAAGGCAGAACATTTCACTAGACTCCTTGTATTGTATTGGGATTCTACCTGTGCTTAAGCCAAGTAGCATGATACATTTACCCTTATTATACATTGCTGGTTACGCTGTGTAATAAAGTATGGTTAACTCAACAAGTTATTGAGTTGTACGTTTGAGCCGTGGGCTCCGGGAACAGTTGTGGAGTTGGCATACTCCTCTGTTGGAAGTTGACCTCTAGAGTGAGGCGTTGTTGGTGGACGTTTGGTCGGGCCCCCCAAAATCCACTACACTGGTGGCAGCGGTGGGATTGTTCTCACGCTGTTGGACTGCGCTACCTTGGAACTGCACATTGCAGCCCGAAAATCCGGATCTGTATTCACTGTACAGACCCCCCATTTGGACACTCTTGAACAGACGTTGAGCTTGCTCCGCCTGAAGAAGTGCTCCCAGAAAGTGTGCGTCACTTAGCTCTGCATAAACGTTGAGTTTACTCCGTTGCAGCAACCAGACAGCCCAGTATCTTTGATACCGGCCCTGCACACACTGATACCGGCCCTGTGTCTTCTGATACCGGCCCTGCTAACACTGATACCGGCCCTGTGTCTTCGGATACCGGCCCTGCTAACTTTGTGACCGGCCCTGCGCTCTAAACGCCGGCCCTGTACACATTACTACCGGCCCTGTGCAATATTGTACCGGCCTTGTGTTACTTTCCAGTACCTTGTTTACTGAGACAATTTGATATAGACAGCCCTAGATGCTGTAGAGACCTGGTGCCGCTAAAAACGGACCAGCACACCATCCATTGTACACTTGAGTTGAGTGACTCCTCTAAGTCTAGACAATGGCGAACCAACGGGCACGCAGCGCTGGTAGGGTACCACCTGCAAACCCCGAAGCGAATGTGATGGAACGTTTGACAGAAGCGTTACAAGCCGTCATGCAGCCAGCCGCTGCCAATCACCGGTCTTTATTTAAAGCACCGAAGTTCGATGGAGACGGAGACGTGGACTATTTCATAGAGCGCTTCATGGGAGTGGCTGAGGCCAACGAATGGCCAGAGCAGACAGCGTTGCTGCATCTGCGAGAGTCCCTGAGAGGGAGTGCACTTGAATGTGGTAAGGCACCACAGTTGCAAGGCATATTTGCTGCTTTACGGACAAGGTTTGGTTTAACCCCCCGTGAAGCAAGATACAAACTTACTGGCCTCCGCAGGACGTATAAGACTACGCTGCAGGAGCATGCCACTGAAGTAGAACGACTGGTGCAGGTCGCGTATGCGGACCTCCCCCACAGATCGTTGCAACGAATGATAATAGATATCTTCAGCTCTACATTAGGCAACCCCTACTTGCAGAGACACCTCCTGGCAATACAACCAGTAGAGATTTTAGACGCAGTGAGAGCAGGGAATGATTACCTGCAGATAAAGACGGGCCCGGAGAAGAGGTCTACTCACGTGCGCACGGTTGAAGATGAATCTACGGATAAAGAGGAGCGCGTGGATGATGCGCCCGACACACCGAATGCTTCGGTGAAGGATGTCCGCCCTACACCTCCGGACAAAAAAGACCATCTGACATCAGTCATGGAGGCATTGTTGGACCTCACAAAGGAAATCAAGTCATTGAAGCCAGGAGTTACCCCTACCCCTCAGCCTCCTCCACCACCGCCCATGCGGCAATGCTTAGGTGGCAGAAAAGTCGGTCATACGGTAGGAACGTGCCCCCAGCGGGCCAACAAACCAGCTATCCAAGACACTCCATCAGTATTACAAGATAAACCTTCAAATGATGTTTCCTCCAGCAACAACAGCTGGCTGGCAACAAAGCGTGCCCGACAGTTACAACGCGTACAGAAATTTAATCCAGTCAAGGACGAGCAACACAAACCCAGAAGGCACCATCAGGAAGCAACGGCCCCGTGTGATTCGACAAGAATCCGGTCTGGAAACCAACCAGCTGCTCCTGAAAATGGCACGCCGCCACTCAATTACTTCCTCCCAGGGAAGATTGATGGTAGGCCTCTGTCAGTGTTCATAGATGGCAGCTGTTCTACCAACCTGTTGTCTTACCACGTCTACCAATGCCTTCCCCCGGCTGTTAGAAATACATTAAAAAGCAGCCGCCCCTGTGACACCATGGTTGACGGCTCACAGGTGCCCTTCTACGGAACCATCACGGTTCCCCTGCGCCTCAGAGATTTCAAGTGTGAAACTGTCTTCGTCGTTGGACGCATCCGTGAGGATGCCATCCTAGGCGAGCCATTCATAACTGCGCATAAATGTAGGATCAAAGTTGATGAAGCGGCTGTTATGATTGGCGACCGCCAATTACAATGTACCGACCGGAACGGGAGGTTATTAGTTAACCGGGTGCAAGTGATACGAGCTATTACCTTACCCGCTTGTTCAGAGGTTACGTTGACGTGTAGACTCAACGCCAAAAACCACAGCCCCCTAGGATTGGTAGAAGGCCATCCTGATGCCCCCCCTCTAGCTACAAGCATCAACCAACCAGACGGACAGTGCCGCCTGGCAATTCGGTGCCTAAACCCCACCGACCAACCCTTGGAGCTGAAAGCTGGCCAGACCATAGGTCGGTACACGGGCATAGACACGGACCAGTGTTCTACTCCTGACGCCATACCCTGTTCCCCTCCCAAGGGCAAACCTCAGAGAAACCCAGAGTATCTGGTACCACTACACCTACGAGATCTCTACCATCAGGCAGTAGTCAACTGCAAGGACTCTCAGGAGAAAAAGAAACTAGCTCAATTGCTGGAGCAGTACGGGTCTACCTTCAGTACGGGAGATCATGACATAGGCCGTACCACCCTTGCAGAGCATAGCATTCCCCTCCTACCTGGCGCCAAACCTGTGCGCCAACGCCCCCATCGACTGGGGCCCCAGAAAGAGGAAGAGGCGGAGAAACAGGTAGCCCACCTACTAGAGAAAGGCCTGATCGAGCCCGCATCAGGAGCCTGGAGCGCTCCGGTAGTACTTGTGAAGAAGAAAGATGGGTCGTGGCGGTTTTGCATCGATTACCGGCGACTGAATGCTGTCACTCAGCTGGATGCTCACCCCTTGCCACGTATAGATGAGAGTCTTGACGCACTCTCAGGGAGTAAATACTTCAGCACCTTGGACCTTGTCAGTGGGTACTGGCAAGTGCCGCTGGATGAAGATGCGCAGGAGAAGTCCGCATTTACCACCAGGGCTGGACTGTTTAAATGGAAGGTGCTGCCATTTGGTCTCACTTCCGCCCCCGCTACCTTTCAGCGGCTCATGGAGAAAGTTCTCCATGGGCTACACTGGAAGACCCTTCTCTTATATCTAGATGATATAATCGTGATTGCACCAAACTTCTCCACTCACCTGGAAAGATTGGCAGATGTGTTTGACCGGTTACAAAAAGCCGGGTTAAAACTCAAACCCAATAAGTGCGAACTGCTACAGGAGCAGGTTCGTTACTTGGGCCATGTGGTCAGCAAGGACGGGGTGGCAACCGATCCTGAAAAAGTGAAGGCAGTAGAAGAGTGGAGCTCGCCGAGAGATTTAAGGGACCTCCAAGCATTTCTTGGCACCGTCGGGTACTACCGACAGTATTTGCCCAATTTCTCTACAGTAGCCAAACCCCTCACCAAACTGACCGGGAAGAACACCCCCTGGAGGTGGGAACCAGAGCAAGAACAAGCTTTCCAGCAATTGAAAACCAGCTTGGTCACGGCTCCTATCTTGGGTTACCCCGAACACAAGGGTGCCTATGTGCTGGACACGGACGCCAGCAATGACGGATTAGGAGCAGTCCTTTCCCAGGTGCAAGATGGCCGGGAAAAAGTCATATCTTACTACAGTAAGACGCTCAACCCCGCCGAACGTAACTACTGTGTTACCAGGAAGGAACTCCTGGCGGTAGTAAAAGCGGTGTGCCACTTCAGACCGTACTTGTATGGGCAAAAATTCAAGTTACGAACTGACCATGCCTCCCTATTATGGCTCTGTCGCAAGAAGGAACCAACTAGCCAGGTAGCCCGGTGGCTGGAAATCCTTTCGGAATTCCAATACTCGATTGAACATCGAAAAGGCATCCACCACGGCAACGCTGATGGGCTTAGTAGACGTTGCCCAGCCGATTGTCGACAGTGCCAGCACATTCAAAAAAGGGACGGTGGGCCAACAAAAGAGGAGGTAGCAGGAGAGCCCACTCCTGGAGACACAAAGCCCTTGGGGCCCTCTAACACTGCAAAAACCCTTATCGGTGATACCGTGGGGGCAATACACGGAAGAGACCCGGCACCGCCTGATGCAGGGCTAGTCCATATGCAGAGAACTGGACAACACCCGGTGGCCGTGGTCTATGAAGCCGTTAGAAATAACCATGCCCTAACTCAGGAGCAACTAGACCTAGGAAGTCGTGAACTACGAGTACTCGCCCGTCGTCAATCCTCTATGAGGATTAGGCCAGACGGTGTCCTAGAAATCAGGATGGTTATGAACAAAAGGGCGCGGTGGTGTACCCTCTGCCCACCCGGCCTCCGAGGCACAACTATGTGGCAGACACATGCTCTGGCACACCAGGGCATAAAACGCACCCAACGAAGGTTGCTATTGACCTGGTACTGGCCAGGAATCTATGCTGACACCCGCAGACTGGTTCGGAGCTGCGAGGTGTGTCAACGTGCCAAAAGTGGGGGCACCCAGCCCAACCCTGCTCGGCAGCGCATGTACGCTGGACGACCATGGCAGAAATTGGCAGTTGATCTTGTGGGGCCACTACCGGAGACAAGGAGGGGAAATCGTTGGATCCTCGTCCTGACGGACCATTTTACAAGGTGGCAAGACGCACTAGCACTACCAGATGCCACGGCTACAGTGGTGGCAACCGCCCTAGATGAAAGGGTTTTTGCTTACTTTGGCATCCCCGAGCAAGTCCACACAGATCAGGGAGCACAATTCGAGAGCAGTCTAATGAGGGAGCTATGTTCATTGTGGAACATCGAGAAAACTCGGACCACTCCCTACCACCCTCAGGCCAATGGAGTGGTTGAGAGGAATAATAGGATCTTAGGAGATTCTTTAAGATCATTATTACTGAAGCGCCAGCCCAATGAATGGGACCTGTTGCTACCACAGTTGATGCGAGCATTTCGGGCTACGCCCCATACAGTGACGGACGAGACGCCCAATTTCCTGATGTTGGGTCGAGAGCTCCGTTTGCCGGACCAGATTGCCTACCACCCTCCACTCTCGGACAGTCTGCCGGTACATGCCTATGCCCAGGCACTCAAAGAACGCCTCGAAGAGGTGCACCAAACCCTACGGGAAGGACAGACACAGATTAGGACCGAGGAGGGACAAGAACCTACCCTGTTTGCACCTGGTGATCAAGTATGGCTGCAGAACATGAGACGGCGTAAGGGAGAAAATCCGAAGCTCCAGGCCAAATTTGTGGGGCCTTATGAGATAGAGGAAGCCTACAGCAATCACACTTATTTAATTGCTAGGCATGGCCAAAGATCTGTACAGAACGGTTGCCGATTAAAACCGTATCACCCCTGCACAGACCCCCGGGGACAAGCCCCCGCTGCGCTGGAACCCACTCGACGACCTAACATGAGGGGGGCAGTGAGGAGAAGACAGCCGCGGGCCAGATCCCCCGAGTTAGAGCAGCTAACACCCCCAACTCGTCAAGAACGAGCCGGTACGGCCCGAACTCCTATTCTTGAGGATTCGGTGCCGCCCCCTGAGCCAGTCATGGCCGAAGCCGCACCACCCTTGCCGGAGAACGACCTAACGGCAACCCAGCTTCCGAGGAGAGCCGAGCAAGACAGCACAGGAGGACGCCCCCGACGGAATGTAGGACCACCCACCCGATACGGTGAAGCCTATTGTCACCAGATAGCGGAAGTCAGTCTTACCTACGAAGAAGAATTCCCTGCTCTGCCTCCACCGAATCCAGTTATCCGTCAATCTTTTCCCACTCCCTCCTGTTTCACCAGGACCTGGGACGCCTCCCCTAGGGATGCTGGGAGGCAGTAAGATGCTCTCCCCACAAACTTGACCGAGCACGGGTGTTGCTCGTCACTATTATTCTCTTTGCTAAATTATGTAATTAAAGACCAAAGAGATACAGTCTTTAATGGAGAGGGGAATGTGGTGGAATTTTATGTCTACTACCACTGCGCAAGGTCCCCCTGACAACTGTTGAGTGTCAGGCAAGCCTGAATAGAGCCTGGCACAGCCAGAACATAAGCAAGTCAGCCGGCAGAAACCCTACCGGCCCTGCAGCAGTCACTGCCTGCCCTGCAGCAGTCACTGCCTGCCCTGCAGCACTCACTGCCTGCCCTGCAGAGGTACCACCGGCCCTGCAGCACACCCTGCCGGCCCTGCAGCATGTACTACCGGCCCTGCAGTGCCATTACCGTACCTATACCGGGTCGGTGAGAAAAGTTCTACGATAGCCTGAGAACCGAAATTAATACCAAAGGTGCAGGAGCCCGACTCTGCGACATAGCTGTCCTCAAACAAGACAAAGCCAAGGACCACAAGCCATAAAGACCAAGAACCAGGGCTACTCATTGCACCACCATGAGTAAGCAAGATTGACTGAGAAGCTCCGCCCCCTACTTCTGGGCGCCCTTCATATTTAACCTCATATTAGCCAATGACTGTATTGCATATTTATATCCTATGATCTGATTAGAGTAAACACTTCCTGCCATTACTGATTTGTTGCCCCTTGTTTGGGCATATGTTTTAATTATGCTCTGCCTATAAAAGGCAGAACATTTCACTAGACTCCTTGTATTGTATTGGGATTCTACCTGTGCTTAAGCCAAGTAGCATGATACATTTACCCTTATTATACATTGCTGGTTACGCTGTGTAATAAAGTATGGTTAACTCAACAAGTTATTGAGTTGTACGTTTGAGCCGTGGGCTCCGGGAACAGTTGTGGAGTTGGCATACTCCTCTGTTGGAAGTTGACCTCTAGAGTGAGGCGTTGTTGGTGGACGTTTGGTCGGGCCCCCCAAAATCCACTACAGTATTAAGGCGGAGCTCACCTGTCTGGTAGCAAAAGGTCCTCAGTGATGTCTATTTGCTCATTTTCAACTTTCTTATTCAAGTTCTTGACATCTGCCTCAGACAGAACATCTCCAAAATTTATCTCATTTTTCACAATTTTACGAATTCCTTGTTTGTATTTCTTGCTCCTGACTACAGTGAATCCATCTGCACCGGCCTCGGCTCCCATACTTTTTACTACATAACAGAGAAATACTATAAATGACTGGACTGAACAACATTAGCTGATAAAACTTGGTAACAAAAGGCACCATGGCCATAACATTTGTGTCAAGTTGGAACATGCGCATGAAAATATTTTTTGACTGTTTCGAAAATAGTTTTTTGGCTTCACATGTTCAAGAATGCTCAACTTTACAATTTGTATGACGGTTAAAAATCTTTAAATGATCTGGAAGTTAATAACTAAGAATTCAAGATTTGACGCAGTTCCAATAGATGTGTAGAAAGCTTTTGATTAAATCCACACAAAAGGTTTGATTGACCTCTTGCCTCAACCACACATAACTTTGGAACAATACCTAAAACACCTGATAAACTTGATTAAACAATCTTTTTCCAAATAATGTGTTATTGTTTCAATCATTCTAACCGCTGAACTTGACTTTGCTACTTAAAAGCACTAAATATTTACTAAGTGTTGTTTGAACTGTAACAAATTATTGCCTTTCTACCTCAAAAGCACTTTTTTCTGGACAGTGGGCTGTACAGCTAAAAAAAAACTTACTGTGAAGAATGCCACCGTGCCCTTACCCAACTGATACTAGATAGGAACTACCCGGTTGCAACAGTGGAATACTAATGAGCTCCTCTCACTATTAACAACTCCACAACGTAGAGTAACAGTTATGCAGGGCTGTACCGGGTTGAGCAGAATTAACTCTCGACTAGAGAGCACTACTTTAAGTAGTGCTGTCTTGTCTATCAGCTGAATGTGCAATGAGTTACACAGTGTTCTGCCGGATTCGCGAAAACTCAGACAGTTTAGCAAGGCAACATGCCAGACTAGATACGAATGGTTTCAAGTATCAATAACTTCATCACAGAACAGCACATATATTTGCGCAAGCAACTTTCTTGTACAACTTCCAAAACAACTCCGCCTCACTGGGCTAACATCAGCACAGTTATAAAAACACATATGTAAATAAGGTAATGGGATGCCGGCAGATTTTTGTGCGGAGCTATTATTAAAGAAACCGGAAGCCCACTTTCCACCAACAATACTATTAAAATGAAAGTCACTTCATTTTAACAATTACTCAAGAAAATTTTTTTATCCACGGCGGCTGATAAGTTAGGGGTATATAATACTGACAGTATTCCATCAACATAAATTGGTAAACTACAACGCCACTGTGAAAGCGAACCACAGTACCCGTTCAAGGGCGCGCTTTCATTAGTTTAAGTTGGCAAGCTCAATTAAACCCGAAATACCAAACTATGGTTACTGAAAAAAAAAATTTTTCATTCACGGCGGCTGATAAGTTTGGGGTATATAATACTGACGATGCGTCATCGCCATAAACTGTCAAACTACAACGGCACTGTAAAAGCAAACCACGGTAATAGTGTGGTAGATTTTGGTGGAAACTAGTAGTAAACAGGTCGTTTGCTCTCCACCCTGGCGAGAGAATGCGCTAGACTTCAACCCACAGCATTCGGTCAACAGCTGTTTGTGTGGTTAGTCTTACTGTGCCGGTGGCATAGTGTGCAGGGCCGGTAGTGACCCCTGCAGGGCCGGTATTGACCCCCTACCGACCCGGTATAGATGGCCGACATAGAGGAGGATCTCCAAAACCATGTAGGAACTTAGTCATGGTCAGAACAGGAAGTACCCTTCCCTGGATTACCGACTTCATGGACCATACTCTATCTACATCCCGGGAACCCTGGAGGACCGCTGATTGGACAATAGGAGACAGGACTCCGCCCTTAGCCACTTGGCACCTCCCTTATTTAACCTTATTGCATTGTTTGATTGGTTCTCTATTTATATAACTGATTGTATTGGCTAGTTTACTTCCTGTGCTCTAGCTGATATATGTTTTATACCTGTTAGCTCTCCTATAAAAGGAGAGACTTTTGTCTTACTCTTTGCATTCATTCTCATGTTGCCAACCTAGAGGACTAAACACCCTCTAGCAACTTGTATTTGAGAATATAGCCACTTACACTACGCTGTATTGTTTGTCTGAGCCATGGGCCCTTGCCTTACCGGGTAACTCGGTTACCCTGCACAGTTGTCACTGTCGCACAGTACAGTGTCCCTCTGGAGAGAGGCAGAATACTTGAGAATAGTGGATGTCCGTGGTAACCAGACGGGAAACCATTACAATAGTTCAAGGGCGTTTTTTCATTTGTTTCTATTGGTAAACTCACTGAGCCGCAAAATACCAAGCTATAGCTATACACCCGAGCATAATATTTAATTAATTTTTATCATGTGAAAAAAACAAATTATTTTCAAAAAAAATTCAAAGGGTTTATTGATTCCTTGAGCTTCCTCAACTACATAAGTTTTGTCATATCAGTTGCTTAAACTGTATGAAATCTGAATAATAGACGAGCAAATCGTGATTTCTACTGATAAGCTATACGATCGACTATGCCACTCTCGGTTGCATCGCTAAAGCGAAACTACTCTGCCAGGACCCCATTGCTCACACAAGCTGGTGTATTAATAATTAGTCATCCACCAATATTTGAATAGTTTGGTACAGTCGCTAGTAGTAAAGGGGGAATTTCCTTGTCCAGCTTCTTCCCTACAACCAGCCGCTATCAACAGGCTTACCCAGACAAGCCTGCTCGAGCATCCATGACTCACTTAGTGCATGGTTAAAAATTGCATAAAATTGGATCGATGATTGCAGCAAGTAAGTAACACTTGCAGGCTACTAGCACAGTGGCCGCACTATATAAAGTCTACTACATTACAAGCAAAGAATTATATTCTGGTGCAAATCCAAAATATTTCACCAACAAATGCTTTGCTTTTAGTGATTACAAACTTTATCGAAGACTCACGGATGACTGAAATCTTAGTGACGCCAAAGCATTATTAGCCAGTTACTGCTGCGAACTGATTGATTTAGGAGAGTTACTAGTCAAATTCCATCGTCAGAATGCAGGCAGAAATGAATATCAAATATTTTGCTATTTGGCACTCGATCAAAGGTATGACACATTTTTCATCCTGACCGTAGTCAAACAAAGTGGGTTGTTTGTACTTATAAATACTATGAGAAAGTGGGGTATAAAATTCTACAATGGCATCACTGGATAGTATTCCATTGCAAAAAAATGCCAAAAGTAAAAAGATTTATTGACATCCACGCATATGCAGCTCTTTATTCTGTGACTTTTACTAAAATTTTATTTTTAATATAATTTTGTTTTAAGCCCCATATTTTTGTGAGGCAAGTGAACATTTCGTCTAAAATTTGGTTAAAATGACCTGCAATACTTTAATGAAAAAATTGGAGTCGCTGTTATACCAACATTATCTTACCTTCCTCAAAATCTGACGCAGCCATGTAGGAATTTTCGTGCATATACATCTCAAATTCATCTTGAAGATCATAGTCCAATCTTCTGTTTTGCAGCTCCCGCTCGGCTGCTCCTTCAACATCTGTAACATCACCTAAAGCTTTTATAATTGCTGTACTATCTCGTGCACTCGCCACAATAATATGTGGAGATAAAACTGTTTACTCACACAACACTGTTTCCAGCTTCCTGGTTTTAATTTACTTCAGAAAAAAATAAAAGAATGATGTGAAATCAAGTTTTCTTTCACTTGACTGTTAATTCAAAAAAATATTACATTCCAAGTATTCAACTACTCGTACCAATAGCGTCATGGAGGATTTTTGCAGGTCCTGATTCATCCAAATACACTTGGCCAACATTAGCTGGCTCTGGGTCCATCATGGCATATGTAGTATTATCTAGAATCATAAGTATTTTTATTAGCACAAAGCCAGCAGTGTTATTGAGAGGAGCAGTATAAGTGGTTAAAATAGTAGCCTTAGACATAGTATCATCAGTTGTAACACAAGCCGCAGTATTGGTAAGAGTATCAATAAGTAGGTGTACAGGAAATATGTAACACTAGTACTAAACTTATTGAGCAGTAGTAGCAAGCAATTGCATTAATCTGGAGCCATTAATATTGTCAGCATTACTCTCAGAAATGGCTTTAACAGAAGGATCATTTGTTTTCCTAGTGGCCGTGATTGTACCAATAATACGGTAACGGTTTTCCCCGTGTAATGAGAGGAATACTGCCACAGGTACTGCAAGATGCTTTGTGATTATGGCTAACTCTGTGCTTTAGTGGTAGCTGTGGCTACAGAGTGCAAGGCTTGAATGTCTCTCTGCACTAGAGGAGACAGGATGCTGCTTATCAGCAGACACAACGGTATTTGGCAACCGGCCAAACAGATCCTTATAGGTTGAAAGTGTAAGCAAAGACTTTATTCTCCACTTTGTCTAATACGTACAGAATTGCTACTAGGTGTAATTGCAAAAGTAATAGTAATGTCTCTAATAATGATGTCCGTACTGGTAGGTATGCGTCTTCTGGTATAGTCTCTAGCTGGGTGTTCCTACGAGAATCCAAGCGTCTTCTGTACACTTCAGGGAACTTCCCTGTTGTAGTCTGAACGTCTCTTCAGCTGTCTTGCTATAGCTAAGCATGCACTAGTCCTAGGCAGTCTATTACAATACAATGTCTGAGCACTACTACTACTACCTAATAACTGCCCTGCTGGGCTACAAGCAAGTGCTTATAAATGAACAACAAAATCACAGAGGTGTATAAACATATGATTGGCTAAGCATAAGTAAACAAAGCAGCATGGGACACATGCCAAGATAAAAATAACTATAAGGTGGGAAATGTCCTTCCTGCTGGCTTGAAGCTGTAGCTGTAATGCAGCTGCACTGCTGTGGGCGCTCCAGCGTATGTAGAAGTTTTGAGTAACATAGTTGATTAATATAGTGTAGTGCCGGCTGTAGATTGATGGCAACGCTGTACATTTCCATTACAATACTACCGTCTCAAACCGTGACTGGTTTAATGCTACAAAACCAGTTTAGGTTTCAAGGTCAACTTGCTTCAACATAATTTTTTTATCATGAAATTAGATGAAGCTGTGGAGGTTGTCTTCATATCAATGAAATCTTTATCATTATGTCACGACATACTGAAACTTCATTTACATATAGCAATCAATTGACGATTCGCTTCGTGATGGTATTATTTCGCACTATCTCTTTCTGAAGAAACTGCGAAGTAATAAGTAGCGTTTCATTTGTGGTTAACTCCAGGTTTTGATCCAGACCAAAGATATTGCTAACCGATTCTTTGATCAAACAATGACAAAGCACAAATGCCATATCACCATTTCTAATAAGATCTTGCCAGCAGCATAGACCTGATTTTATCAACAATCGTATGACAACTTGTGCTATAATTTGTAACAGCGTGTTTTACCGGAATCGCTGAAGAATGGGCCGTGAGAAAGTAATGCGAAATGCTCAAAAGGGATTTACCTTTCGTTAAGGATAATTTCTAGCTCAATCGGCATGTGTGCATGAAGCTTAACTCCAAACTATTTGCTAAAAATGAAGGCTTCAAAGTTCTTGCGAAAGTTTTGGTTCTAATTTTTCACTTCTGTTGACTGACAGAACATCAGAATAAATGTTTATATATGAGCATCACGACTATTCTTGGCCACATCTCAACTAATTCAAACCCGTGATTGAAATAGTGACCCAGTTGTATTATCATTTACAGAAACTGAAACTCAATAACATTTATGTGTACTTACCTGAATCAAGCCATTCGTTTAGTGCAAAACTAGGGTCTTTTTCCTCATCCTCGAGTTTGTCAGCTAATTCTTGCAAGTTAAAATAGATAGCATCATAGTTGACGAAGAAACCTCCAGCATCAAATCGCATGATGTGCTTTTCTGTCACTTTCATTTCGTCATTCAGCTTATCAATGTTGTTTTTCTCCTGCAAAAAATATACTCGTTCCAATTATTCCATTTAAATAATCATATAATATTTCTTGAGTTAACAATGTCCAAGAATCAGCTCTTATCATCAATATTATTACTGTTCATATGGTTTCAGATATTTACACGTAGTGTAGTTTGGTGCTATTTTCATATGATTCAATAAGATACAATGTAGCATTGTTGTGGATTTTCATAGCATACACTCCTGCGCACCTTATCATAATCAAGCCTACTAATGACTAGGCTCAGAAACAATCATATCGGTCAGCACCGAACTGACCGACCCTGCATGGTATGACTATACCAACCCTGTATAGGACCATACCGACCCTGTATAGGACTATGCCGACCTCACCGGGTCGGCAGGAAGTGAATCATCATAGCCTGAGGACCATAAACTATCCTAAAAGTCTCAGGAGGAAGGATCCAGGACTTATCTACCCCTAAACCAGAGGAGGAGCAGATACAAAGGCTGGACAGGAAGTAGACAAGCCATTGATTGGACAATTGCATTATAATCCCTCCTACATTCTATGGGACCATATCTATCTTAGTGTTGTGATTCGTTGTTTATTATTATAAGCTTTTGTATTGGTTAAATCAAGTATTGTTACCTTGTGATTGGTAGTGACAAAGATCACTTCCTGTCACTTCCTGTGAGATGCCTATAAAAGGCAGAACACTTACCATTATTCTTTGGTTAGTATTAGTGCATTGTACTGTTTGTAACTTTTGACTAGACTCGTATTTATTCTGGGTGAATAAATGGCTTATTACTCGATAGCACTGTAGTAATGCGTTTGAGCCGAGGGCTCTGTTTCGGTCGTAGAGTTGAGACTCTATCTCGGTGGCATACCGACCCTGCTGTTGTAGCAGGTGAAATATAACAACTGGTGGCAGCAAGCTACCGACCTCAGCTAGTGGGTTTCAGCCCCCAAAATCCACTACAGCATTATGTGATGGTGCGCAGTAGTGTGCCTGAGTTTACTTAATGGGCAATTAAGCAAAAGATTTTCTGTTGAGGTTACCAACAAGCAAGAACTTGTGAGCTGGCTAGATGCAAGTTAAGGATACCACAAATGATCCGGCTAGTAGTGGCAAGCAGTAGCAGTTGTAGTCAATTTGAATTATAAGCAGCTGACTAATCAGTTATTATGTCAAGGTTGTTAGCTACGCCTAATGCCTCAGAGTGAAGAGTGATTAGTTAACTAACCATTCAACTACAAAGTGAAAACTAAAAGGTACTTTGAGCACTTAATGACAAGTAGTACAACATTTAGCCATAATAGTATAAGTAAAAGTATTGCCAGCTGCTAACTAGATAAGATATTTACTTTCCAATATGATTATTACTTGTTGAACTGCTATGAGTTACTAGCCTTTTTGACATATTACCCATCAATAATTGCACTGGGATTTGGATAAGCTAAAAAATCAAGGAAACATATCAAACTAACAATCAAAATTAACAGTAAAAGATGAAAAAAATCATAGTAAATATGCAAGTATACAAAGCACCAAATAAAAGTTGTACATAATGGGATAAGTATGGCTCGCAATAAATGGCTGGAGCGTAAGGTTTAGACATGTACATATAAAATAAGACATTATTAATGATAACATACAGGTCCAACACCATGAATGGTAAATATTGGGTTGGCATCCCTTAAAGATGACTACAAGCGCAACGCGTATGGCTTTTTCATTTAGCTTCTGTTTGTTTGCACAATTTTTTCTTTCTTTAATCTCTTCTCCTCAGAACTTCTAAGCCTGTCTGGTAACTAGAAATGAGTCATCTTCACATTCTATGGCTCTTCTTTTGGCTGTTTGGTATCTTTGTAAATACCAGTTACTGGTGAATGTAATTGCCAGGCTACATTCAACTTAATTGAGCTCTTTGTGTCTTCAGGAGTGACATCACCTGCAGGTGTGTTTGCCTGCTCCGATGTTCTTTCCACAGCCGCATGACTTCTTTGGTGTTGCTGGTCTGCAGACTTTGACTGCTAGCCTTTACGAGCTTATCACAGGTGCAGAGGTGACCAGCACTTTCCAACCCAGTTGATCATTACTTCTCCTGATTTGTGTGGCCTCTCTATAACAGGTAGATTAGTTCATTGTTTGCTTGATGTGTTTATATGTTTGGTGAAGTCTTTGCCATCTGTTACTGGTAGCAAAGCAACAATGAATTTTTTCCCAATAATCAATTAATTTTTGTGTTAAACGGATGGTTTTTGCCAGTGCGTTGGGCATTGGAGCTTTTTTTACAAGCAGAGGGGACAGAAGTGAGTGATTACATTCTACAGCAAAACACCCGCTTTTACAGAGAGAAACTATAAGCTACCAGAATGCAGTTCGGGCTGTAATTCACTATGTTCCCATAGAGCAAACGAGCTCGGGTTGAACTCATAAATTTTCCATTTGGGTCATGGGAATTGTGACTCGTACGAGTTGGTTCGGGTTTGTTTGTGTTGGCTCAGTGCGGTTCCTCAAACCGTATTCGTTCGTATTTAGCATTTATTAGGATCATGGAAAAATGAGAGTTGACAATGCCAAGTAAGCCAATGCCCTTCATTTAAGTACTTACCGGAGCTCGTTCTGCAGGTGAGCCCAGGCACCAGGAAGAGCATGTAACATCATAATCAGTCACTAAAATATACCCTAAGCAACCACAGTCTCTTGAGTAATGAGCTTTGATTTTTAGATCATTGGACAAGGAAAACCCGCAACAAAACCCATTTGCCAAGTTCTATTGAGAGCTGATGGGGAGAACAAACAATATGACAAGGATGGGCGGCGGGCGCAAAGAGCTCAAACCACTTTATTTAACAATGCAAGCGCTTGGAGAGTACCCATCAAGATGTCACTATCAACCTTAGCGCTGTCCTAATGAAAGCCTCACCAACCAGGAGCAAAGTCAGTGTGCCATGGGACACATAAGACTTGGCCCATACCAATGTCTACTAAAAGAAGTTCAGTTTAACGCTACTCACCAGATATAGCAGCTGAATTATGAAAGAGAACATCGTATGCAACGTGTGAAAAATGATCAAGGTAGGTGGAGCAAAGCAAACAGAGCGGTAGGACCGCTGTAAACTAATTTTTGACTTTGTGGGTTATTTTCCGCTGCTCAGAGGGAGATTAGGTGGCTTCTGGTTATACCAGATCATTTCATCAGATGCAGGATGATATTGCCACCACTCCAACTTCCACTGGTGCTATAAATGAAACAACTGTATGTGCACAAGGCTGTCAAAACATCTCCACACTGACCAAGTTACCAAGTTTGATGCTGATTGTAGAAATATGTTTTCTCCATGGAATGTAGAAAGCCAGGAAGAGTGCTTTATAGGCCTAACCATAGAAAAATGGTGAGGTCGAGAGACACAATACAATGCTGAAAGACTTCATGAAAGTGTTCATCTTGAGAACAGGCCAATAATACAGGGGGTAGCTGTTTCATTAGACATGAGAACATTTATTGCAGCACCTCACACTGCTACAGTTGAGAGCCCCATATTAAAAATTACATTGGGGTTGAAAATATGACTCCCCAACTAAATGGCACCAAAGCTGAAAATACCTATGAGTGTCCAAAAATCCAAACAACACATGCATGATTGACAAGATCACTCGCTTTGTTGTGCAAGAAAATTGACTCGATAACAACTTGAAAACAAAAACAAGATCAAGCATAGTATTCCAAACGAACCACAGCAGCGTTTCTTTCTTAATCAGGTGACAATGACATAAGACCTATTTGCACCTATTAGATCTTCAACTGCTAGGCGTAATGAAAGAAGCTTGATGCTCTACAGTTGTGCCAATAGATGGCCAGAAAGGAATCACACAGTATAGTTACAGCAGAACACCCGCAACAACTGGCAATGAGGTTGAGTGCCCAGCTCTACTTCCTTGAGCAAGAAAGGAGGCAATGATGTTGTATGAAGGACAAAGCCACAATCAGTTTTTGAGCCTAACAAAAGAACTCGAACTGCCAGAAGTAATGGGAAAAAAAAATGCAAAAAACCTGTAGAGCATCTGGCTTCCCTACAGAAATGAATATGATTCGCAAAATAATTGACAGCATTCAAAATGCTCTCACTGTCAGCTAAGGTCAGCGGAATTCTTATGCCAACTGTCAGCCTAATATTAAAGGTTTTCATGAAGCATGACGAGTAACTTTACCTTACCCACATCATTATCTGACCTGGATATTTTCTCTCAACACAGCTACTTGAAGGAGGTCTGGTGCACCCTCAACCTATGCACCTTTCTATACAGGTACTGACAATTACAGCCTGAACTGTTTTCTGGTAGCTCACAGTTTCTCTCTGTGAAAATGCGTGTTCTGCTGTAGAAGGTAAAAGAGAGCGGGTACTATCACCCCAATCCATTTTTGTTGCTAAATCCAGATTTGTTTTTTTTGTTAGCATCTCACAAAATTATTGCGGTCAAGTGTGCCAAGGACCTTGCTCTTTGCTAGAGCATGCAGCGACTAATCAATATTCGGTTTTGTCAGGCATTATGGCTTATGGAAAACTTTCAGCTGTCTGTATTTCATACAAAATGAAATTAATTTTTCTCTTTCTCTACAATGATGAGACAGAAGCTCCATACCCCATTTCCACCCGTCATTCTACCTGAGCTTTCTTCTGAGGCACCAAGCTGTTTAGCAGCATCTTGGTATTTCTTGTGCAAATTATTTTTGGTCTGGAATGTTTTAAATTGGTGATTTACTGGTATCACTGCAGCAGGTTGGTCATTTGACTCATTACTGCCTGGTTGGTGCACTCATTCCAAGCTTTCTCAAACAGCTTTTGGAAATATTCAGTTGACTTGGAGTGGTTTTAGTCCCAGGTTGGTAAATGACCCATTTACTGCTGCATCTTTTTTCCGCAATTGTAATGCCCATACCACAAAATTCTAAATTGAGTAGTTACATCACATTCACAGTAGGGTTAAAACAGTAATCTAGTCTTCTCCTTTTGTCATTGGCTGGTTGAAACTGGTAGCTAATGATCTAATACCAGGCAGGCTCTCTATGACTTCCTCTTTTCAATTTTTCGTCATTATGAGTTGAAAATGATCATATTATGCAAGTGGTCTAGTGCTTTTGAGATGCAGGTTCAACCGCGGTGGTTGATAGGGGCTATAATTCGGAATTTTTGATGGCCTTCCCAACTATCAATAAGAGTTGTTACGTAACAGGTAAATATCCTCTTACAGACTGACAGTGCTGCCGTGTTTGTGGAAGCACTGTTCCTTCTCCAAAAATACTTTGGTGTCTGGAATTTCACCACTCTTTAGCACAAAACAGCTTATAATTGAGAATTTGGGTTTTCGTGGATGTCAGCTAATGAAAAAACTTTTCTCCTTGGCTGTTGCTCAAATCAGGAAAATTCGTTTGCAGGTATACCGGACAATGGGTTCAGTTGAGTTGGTTAAATTGAACATTTGGTGGTTATAGTACTATGCGATGCCTTTATGGCCTGTAGCCATTTCATTTGTATTGAAGCTTTCACATTGAAATAGCCACCACCTTCTCCGAGTTAGAGAGCACTCCCAGGCTAATCACAGTTCTGTCAAGGTAATAGATCACAAGTCTTAAAAGTCATATTTTCTGAGTTTAAGCTCTAGTCCAGACTGTTGAAATCCTTGTAAAACTCGAGGTAGTTGTTGTATAATGGTAGGCAATGACAATGTTGGCCAATTAGAGGAGCAATGACTCTCAATGAAGCTCGAGGAGGATAATTTTCATTAGTCACCGGAAGGTGTTTGGAGCTGAGGTGAAGCTAAAGAAGCACACTTTCTACTGGCTGGTTTTGGATGATGATGATAATTTCTCATTGACATCTTTGTTTATCGAACCCTACCAGTACTAGTAGACTAGGCCAATGTGCCCGTGTATCTACTACAAGATCAAATTTTGAGGCTCTAAATGATGTGAGGAAGACTGTAGACACCAGAGTCAGTTACTGTGTTGTTTTTCTGTAATGAACTCGAAGTCATCAATATTCTTTTCTTTTCCTCACCATCTTTCACTGGCAAACTTCATAATTGTGATTCACAAACCAGGTGGCATGAGCTTTGTCGAAATGTGAATAGAGTTCATGCCCTCATGACCTCCAATACTTTAAAACAACGTCTGGAAAACATTATATTTTTGGGTGAATCTTTTTTTTATTTTCTCTTGCTAGGGTGGTTACAAAGGATATGGCTGTTTCAACGTTAAGAAAAGAGAATGACATTTCTTCTAGGACAGATTGGAGGGGGGGGGGGGCAGGCAAGGCAGGACAAATGCAAGAAACAAGAGGAACAAACAGTTTACACGCAATTAAATGATTGTAGTGCTTTTTGGACTAATGATATTCGAAAGGGCAAACTTCTATGATTCCATAAATTCTGATGGCTGATTGCAAAAGTTGTTGATGCTAAATCTCAAAATACTAGTTTTTAGCATTTTTAGATGTATTTGAATGCTAGATCGATGAACATCTGCTATCCTCCATACTTGGAGACCACATAGATAAGCGGCGAACATCTTGATCCAGGCATTTACATTTTATCGTATAATAATAAGGATGAGTATTCTTCAATCCGGATCAGATTGTGAAAACATGAAATTGCCCTGAAGTGAGCATAATTATTTTCACATTTGTAATAAGTTCATCAATGACTGTCAACATATTGTTGATTCCTTACTGGTACTCATAGCATGGTGCTACTGGAAGTAGCAGAGAGCGGTAGTGATTCAAACAATAAACACCTTCACACTTGTCCAGTTGACAACATTTATTTCAAAGTCATTCATTCTTGATTAACTATAACAATAACAGTTGCTTTTAAATTTTAACAAAACTGCTCTGATTTTTATTATTATAATCAATTTATTTACAGTGTATTATTATTGTACATGATAATCAAAATTATTAATAGTCATAAGCAACATATATAATTTATCCTATTGATTAATAAATAATGATAAAATAATAATACCTGGAATGAACTGCTAAGAAATAAATGTCACCCACATGGAAGATAATAATTTTGTGTGATGGATCACTAGTGTTAGCAGTGTATGAGAATGCCTTGCAAATTAACTTTATTTTTTTGTTGTAGATGATTTTTGTGATCTACTTAAAATATAGCTACGGTCCCATTTGCATTAAATAAATTGCCAGAAATATTATTTATTTAATCTATTGTATGGATCAATCCAGCCAGCAAATAAACATTTTATTTGCAACTTCATTGTGGCAAATTTTTGTAAAGGGGTTTACCGATTCAAAATTCTATTTGCAGCATTCATGTAGCAGCAGTGTCAATATAAACCAATGAAAATGTAAAAAACTAGAGAAGCAACAGAAAAAAATATTAAAGTAACTTACAAAGAATCTTGTCTTCTGGCGGAATAGTTGGTAAGAAGCGGTAGCCAGTTTCCCCTTATGTTTGTTCTTCCTGTTTTTGGGATTGCACTGAGCAAGCACTTCATTCTTGCTACGGCTGCCAACTCTGACCACATCTGTAGAAAATATTTAATAAAGCAATTTAATAATCACCAACATTAAGTAAAATGGATTCACACTGATAGGAAGCAATCAATAGAGCAATTTAGTGATGTACTTTCCGTTAGCTGATCTATTTGAACCGCTTTTGCATTGAAAAATAATCTTACCAGAACTTTTAGTTGTAATCTTTTCATCAGGAGAGCAAGAACCAGTGACAGCTTTTACTTGACAGAATTCAAAATGAAAGTGCCTACTAACTTGAAAAAAGAAATTGTGGAGAAAATTGCTTCTTTCACTTGTAACTTCTTTTAAAGGTATTTGCATTCAAGCAAAAAGAATATTGGCTAAAAAACCGCTTCTGGGAAAATGAATACACAAGTTCATTAAGTATTGACATTTTAGAACTAGTTATATGGTCAGCTTTCAGTGATATTTTTTTAATGACCATTATCATTGTCTTTTAGATCACAATATTTTACTAAGCTCTGGTGACATCGACCTGAGCTTTGGTATTTACTTCAAATAGTTTTCACTCTTTGCTTCCTTTATGATTTCATGTTAAGCCTGTTTCCCTAGTATTTAAGCTTGCTGTTATCATCATTATCATATGATGATCAAATGTAAATAAAAATTAAAATGGTTTACTTTTTTATAAATCATTTAAAGTAAAAGTAGCTGTTGAAAGAATTGCTAAGACTTGATGGTTGCAAAAAAGTTGGAAGTTAGCAAAATGAGTAACAAGTACTAGTTACTCAGACAACTGGGGGAGGGAGTGATGATTACAACTGGAGATCCATATATTTCATCGCAGTAGTCTGGCTAGCAAAACTCTCCTTAAAGCTGGGTGCAGTATGTCTAGTTATCCACGCGACTGGTGGGGAGACGACTAGCCAAAAGTCTATCTGTCTCAGCTCAACAATCTGGCTAACAGAACTCTTCCTAGAGCTGGACAAAGTTATGTCTAGCTGTCTGTAACACTAGAGAGAGGACGACTACGACCGAAAGTCTATGTGTCTCTCGGTGCAGTTGTTTGGCTAGTGAAACTCTCCTTAGAACTGAGCACAAACTAGTCTAGCTTTCCATACAACCAGAGGGAGATGACCACTGTCAGAGGCCTATCTGTCTCAGCCAACCATCTGGCTAACAGAGCTCTCCCTAGAACTGGGTACATACGTTTCTAGTTGACCATTCAACTAGAGGGGAGATGACTACAGCCCAAGGTCTAATAATTCCAGGGCAAGTACCAGGCTAACAGCTCTCTCCTGAGCTAGGCACAGGTAAACAGGACTAATTAACAGAATAGTTATTGAAGGGCAGCTGACTCCACTCTAACTTATTCACAAAGTTCAAATCCTGTTTGTTCAGAGCCTCAATATTAACTGATTTCATCTCACAAAATACAAACTACCTATAAGAGAGGAACAAGCGCTTTGGTGACGAATCAGTCACACAAACAATAATCGTATCTGGTCAATAAAAATACGGCCAAATAATAAAAATAACTTGATACTAAAAAAATATATTTTAATAAAAAATTGCAAAGATAGGATACAAAAAATCAAACAGCATAATAATATTCCAAAGGTATCAAGGAACCCAATGATATATGATATGTATGTAGACACAGTAGGGAAATATTTATTTTGTAGATATGTACTGAGAACACAAAAAGTCTGTACAATTTTGTGTCTTTTTGGTTCTAGAGTATTTAGTTCAAACGGTTGACTGGTGTAATTAATTTTCCGGAGATAGGGCAGCTCTTCATCTTTTTGTTAGACAAGTGCTTGCAATTTTCCTCTTAGTAGTAGTTGATTAATAATTTATTTCTGTGACATTGTAGCTGTGATAGCCATGCTAATGCTCATCAGTTGAAACTGTGTTATTTGGAATAGGCCAGTTTCCTTTCTAAGTCAGGAGCGGTTGTTGCATTGTATAATGCAGCCATGAGATTGGTAGCATTCATTAGTTCGTCATGGAGCACCGTTGTGACCTTTGTACTGCTATCTTTTCATATCACCGCTTGTCAACCCGCCATCAGCCTGAGCATAACTCAGTTATAAGTTGTGATCTTTGCCCGGCCTTTTTTTCTAACAAGGCAGACATGCTTATCCACAAGGCACTCGATTATAGGGGTGCATCAATGCAGAATCAGAGACAGATCAGCCTCACAGCAGAGAAGAAAGAGCCTCTGGTCCTACTCACTGCAGCAGGTGTCTAGCCAGGGCATGGAGAAATTCCCTTGTTTCCCAGGCAGGAATACATTTGAGGGCCGCTCCCAAATTTTTATGTTCCTGTCTCCACGCCCTCAGTGAATCTTGTGTGTTCAATCGGCGTAATCCATTGGGGCTGCAAGCGCCATACGAGTTCGATTGCTTGGCCCCAGCCACGAAGACCTCCTTCCCTAGAGTGTGTACTTGCGCCTCTTCACCTCCTCGGCCCTTTTCAGGAGCGCCATTTATTTTTTAGAGTTGTTCTATCCTTTGGTGGAGAGTTTTGCTCTGCTGGTTTCCTTCATCGCTTTTTTATTACTAACAATGGTGGTAGATGTTCATAGTTTTGAAACAAATAATTTATTATTGCTTATTATAATTTGCAAAGAGTATTGGATTTAATAAACATTATTAATTAGTTCAATTCTTAATATTGTTTTTATTATTGATATTAATAATGTTATTTTTTTACTACATTATTGTTTTATACTAATCGCTCCTATTTATAACAAGCTACTCTGGTTTTTACTCATTTTTTTTATTGTTTATGCTTGAATAGAAACTTACTATACCAAAAAATTGACAAAAGTAAATGTTAAAGAGAATCACAGCAAAACTTGATATACAAGTTTTTCAATAACAGTGCATATTGTGGTAGATTTCAGTGCACTCTAGTGGTAAACGGGTAGTTTACACTAGAAACCTTGTGAAGCGATGCGCTAGACTTCTGCCCACAGCATTTGGTTAATAGCTGTTGGGTAGGAAGTCGTACTGTGCCGGTAGCATGGTAAGCAGGGCCGGTATTGACCCCTGCAGGGTCGGTAGTGACCTCTACCGACCCGGTACAGCTGTACTGGGCCGGCACAAGATGGCCCCCTTAGACGAGGATCTGTAAAGATGGCCAGGAACTTAGTCAAGGTCGTAAACAGGAAGTGCCTACCTCTAAAGTACCAACTTAGTGGACCTGATTCTATATACAGCCTGGGAACCCTGTAGGAACCGTCATTGGACAGTTAGGAGAAAAGACTCCGCCCTTAGCCACTTGGCACCTCCTTGTATTATCTTGCATTGCATTGTGATTGGTTGAGTATTTATATAATTAATGTCATTGGTTGCATTACTTCCTGTGCATTGTCTCTTATATGTTTTGTGTTCCTTAGCTCTCCTATAAAAGGAGAGCTCCTACTGATAATCTGTGCATTCATTACAATGAGCCATGGCATGTATTCTTATACTGCTAAATACCTAGAGGAATAATTACCCTCAGGACAGCTTTGTAATAAAGCCATTATAACAAACACTACTCGGTACTGTTTGTCTGAGCCATGGGCTCTTGCCTTACCGGGTAATTCGGTTGCCCTATACAGTTGTCACTGTCGGTCAGTACAGTGTCCCCTCTGGAGAGAGGTAGAATACTCGAGACTAGTGGATGTCCGTGGTAACAGACCGGAATCCATTACAATATTGTAGTGGATTTTCATGTCACTTACACCTGCGCAAACAGTCTCTACATATTCTGGCATCCTCAGTATAGCCATTAGATGGCCAGAATGACTGTAATCATCAATACCGGATTGACTATAACTATATCTATGTCCATACCGACCCTGTATACACCTATACCGACCCTGTATACACCTATACCGACCCTGCATACACCTATACCGACCCTGTATACACCTATACCAACCCTGTATACACCTATACCGACCCTGTATACACCTATACCGACCCTGTATACACCTATACCGACCCTGTATACACCTATACCGACCCTGTATACACCTATACCGACCCTGTATACACCTATACCGACCCTGTATACACCTATACCGACCCTGTATGCACCCATACCGACCCTGTGTACACCTATACCGACCCTGTATACACCTATACCGACCCTGTATACACCTATACCGACCCTGTATACACCTATACCGACCCTGTATACACCTATACCGACCCTGTATACACCTATACTGACCCTGTATACACCTATACCGACCCTGTGTACACCTATACCGACCCTGTATACACCTATACTGACCCTGTATACACCTATACCGACACTGTATACACCTATACCGACCTCACTGGGCCATCAAGAAGAGCCATCTACCGAAGATATCCACCCTTAACCCTTCCGTAAGATGATGGACTAAAGCTTTATAGACCAACGACCCAGAGACTAACTATGATTGGTGCATGAGCCTATGACTGCACCTACTATTACAGGGCGCCTATTCTTTTTAAGCCCTTTCTGATTACCCTACCTGTCATGTATTTATATAATCACTTTCATTGGCATATTTTGTATTGTTACTCTGTGATTGGATAGTTACTTCTGTGCACTGTCTATAAAAGGCAGAACTTTCCTCATGTTTGTTGTTGTAATTGGGACTTTTACTAACTTGTTTATTCTAGATGAATAAAAGCATATGGACTCAATAACATTGAGATATGCGTCTGAGCCGAGGACTCACAACTGGTTGTAGAGTAGCAATACTCTGTCTTGCATTCATTCGGTACATCACCGACCCTGTTGTTGTAACAGGTAAAACTAACAACTGGTGGCAGCATGCTACCAACCACAGCTAGTGATTTTCAGCCCCCAAAATCCACTACAATATTACCATTGCGTTGTTACTATGTAACAACATTGTTATCTGATTTTATTATCATCACTATACTGCTGTTACATATGGACCATCATCAGTAGTTTTAAAACAAGGCTCTCAAATTTTTGGAATGCAAAATGTGGGTATGCTAGAAAAAGTCTCCAGGTTCTAGAGTCTCGTTCACATTAAACTTTGAGCAAGAGGTAAACTGTTTTTTTTTTCGGAAAACTGCTAAAAGAACATTTTAAGAACAAAATTTATTTAGAAAAACAGTTAATTGGCAAAAATTGGTGTAAATTGGTGATTACAATATCAGCTATTTACACCATCATTACTTCTAGTGTTGAGTTTTGAGAATGACACCAATATATAGCAGTTTTATTGAGATGCTGAAAACTTCACATGGGAATTTTTAAGAGCTCTAACTTCTGGCTCAATGCAATTGGAATCTAGATATTCACCGAGAGCATGAAAAATTCATAGATTTGTTTAAAGTTTCACAAGAAGTGATGAAGTGTGGTATTTAAGTTTACAAACAATAACGTTATAGCCTCTAACACTTCCATCCACATGTTATTGCTACAGCCTATAACCTCATTGTTAGAGAGTGCAACACCAAAACTTGCATATCAAAATAATCTATGCTGCACTTGTCTTTTTTGTTAGAATGTTGACTCAGAAATTACCAATGGCCCTGAGTAAACATGTAGTGAATGTCAAAATAATCGTCACACTTGAAGTTATTAACTGACAACTTACTACTAACAAAGAGTGTAGTACTGTAGTGGATTTTGGGGGCTGTAAACCCACTAACTGAGGTCGGTAGCTTGCTGCTACCAGTTGTTATGTTTTACCTGCTACAACACCAGGGTCGGTAGCATACCGAAGAGAAGTTAGATAGAGTATCAACTCTACAACCAAAACGGAGCCCTCGGCTCAGACACATTACTCAGTGCTTTCGAGTAGTTAGACATTTATTCCTCCAGAATAAAAGTGAGTTAGTTAAAACGCACAAGTTGCAACAATACAATAACAATAACTGAACATAAATGGTACATGCTCTGCCTTTTATAGGCATCTCACAGGAAGTAATCTTTGTCATAACCAATCACAAGAGAATAATATACAATCAACCAATAGACAGTCTTATAATAATAGGTGGCAAGTCAAATGGCTAGGATACACAGTGAGTTAAATGGTTTAACATTATTCCTTGCTTGGGAGTTGTTTTTCCTCACTCCCTACATGTAAAAAATGGACACTATTTTATTTTAGTAGCCTAATTTGGTAAAAGTACTTGTTATTTGTTCAGTTTTTTTTTTAAAAAGTCTTTGCAGTAAATTTGTGCAACAAATTTTGAAGCACATGTTCAATGAAGTCAGAAAACATTAGTAATTGTATGAGCTGCAATAAACTTTTTTCCTGCAGGTGTTTTGACCTCCGCGCAGTTGACTAGAAGGCACATTAAAAGCAACAGCCCCATTGAATGAAAAGTTTTACTCATTTCACAAGCTTTCATAATCAGAGTGAACAAATGATTGCTAATAAGTTTTTAGTTGACAAAAAAGACACTATTCTGCATATGCACTTTTTTTTCTCACTTTATATGTTTAAGCAGTAAGAATAAACATCAGCTATTCTAATTTTTTTTCTCTGGTAGGACTATTTGGGACAAAGCACCTAATGTAAACGCAATTATTTTCTGATCACCATACTCAAACAAGCACACAGTTGGGGTCGGGTTTGATTGCTATCAGTCAGATAGACCTGGCTTAGATTATGTGAATATTGTGGTGGATTTTTGTGACCACTAACTTTGCGCAAGGTCCCCCTGACAACTGTTGAGTGTCAGGCAAGCCTAAATAGAGCCTGGCACAGCCAGAACATAAGCAAGTCAGCCGGTAGAAACCCTACCTGCCCTGCAGCATTCACTGCCTGCCCTGCAGCATTCACTGCCTGCCCTGCAGAGGTACCACCGGCCCTGCAGCACACCCTGCCGGCCCTGCAGCATGTACTACCGGCCCTGCAGCGCCATTACCGTACCTATACCGGGTCGGTGAGAAAAGTTCTACGATAGCCTGAGAACCGAAATTAATACCAAAGGTGCAGGAGCCCGACTCTGCGACATAGCTGTCCTCAAACAAGACAAAGCCAAGGACCACAAGCCATAAAGACCAAGAACCAGGGCTACTCATTGCACCACCATGAGTAAGCAAGATTGACTGAGAAGCTCCGCCCCCTACTTCTGGGCGCCCTTCATATTTAACCTCATATTAGCCAATGACTGTATTGCATATTTATATCCTATGATCTGATTAGAGTAAACACTTCCTGCCATTACTGATTTGTTGCCCCTTGTTTGGGCATATGTTTTAATTATGCTCTGCCTATAAAAGGCAGAACATTTCACTAGACTCCTTGTATTGTATTGGGATTCTACCTGTGCTTAAGCCAAGTAGCATGATACATTTACCCTTATTATACATTGCTGGTTACGCTGTGTAATAAAGTATGGTTAACTCAACAAGTCATTGAGTTGTACGTTTGAGCCGTGGGCTCCGGTAACAGTTGTGGAGTTGGCATACTCCTCTGTTGGAAGTTTACCTCTGGAGTGAGGCGTTGTTGGTGGACGTTTGGTCGGCCCCCCAAAATCCACTACACTGGTGGCAGCAGTGGGATTGTTCTCACGCTGTTGGACTGCGCTACCTTGGAACTGCATATTGCAGCCCGAAAATCCGGATCTGTATTCACTGTACAGACCCCCCATTTGGACACTCTTGAACAGACGTTGAGCTTGCTCCGCCTGAAGAAGTGCTCCCAGAAAGTGTGCGTCACTTAGCTCTGCATAAACGTTGAGTTTACTCCGTTGCAGCAACCAGACAACCCAGTATCTTTGATACCGGCCCTGCACACACTGATACCGGCCCTGTGTCTTCTGATACCGGCCCTGCTAACACTGATACCGGCCCTGTGTCTTCGGATACCGGCCCAGCTAACTTTGTGACCGGCCCTGCGCTCTAAACGCCGGCCCTGTACACATTACTACCGGCCCTGTGCAATATTGTACCGGCCTTGTGTTACTTTCCAGTACCTTGTTTACTGAGACAATTTGATATAGACAGCCCTAGACGCTGTAGAGACCTGGTGCCGCTAAAAACGGACCAGCACACCATCCATTGTACACTTGAGTTGAGTTACTCCTCTAAGTCTAGACAATGGCAAACCAACGGGCACGCAGCGCTGGTAGGGTACCACCTGCAAACCCCGAAGCGAATGTGATGGAACGTTTGACAGAAGCGTTACAAGCCGTCATGCAGCCAGCTGCTGCCAATCACCGGTCTTTATTTAAAGCACCGAAGTTCGATGGAGACGGAGACGTGGACTATTTCATAGAGCGCTTCATGGGAGTGGCTGAGGCCAACGAATGGCCAGAGCAGACAGCGTTGCTGCATCTGCGAGATTCCCTGAGAGGGAGTGCACTTGAGTGTGGTAAGGCACCACAGTTGCAAGGCATATTTGCTGCTTTACGGAAAAGGTTTGGCTTAACCCCCCGTGAAGCGAGATACAAACTTACTGGCCTCCGCAGGGCGTATAAGACTACGCTGCAGGAGCATGCCACTGAAGTAGAACGACTGGTGCAGGTCGCGTATGCGGACCTCCCCCACAGATCGTTGCAACGAATGATAGTAGATATCTTTAGCTCTACATTAGGCAACCCCTATTTGCAGAGACACCTCCTGGCAATACAGCCAGTGGAACTTTCAGACGCAGTGAGAGCAGGGAACGAATACCTGCAGATCAGGACAGGTCCTGAAGAGAGGTCTACTCACGTGCGCATGGTAGATGACGAATCTACAGATGAGGAGGAGTACACTGACGATGAGTCGGACACACCGCATACTGCAGTGAAGAATGTCCGCCCTGCACCGCCAAACAAGGACTCTCTGACAGCGGTCATGGAGGCGTTGGCAGAACTCACGAAAGAAATCAAGTCATTGAAATCAGGAGCTACCCCTACACCTCAGCCTCCTCCACCACTGCCTGATCAACCACCACTCCAGTGCTGGGACTGTGGAGAGTTGGGACACATGCAAAGGCAGTGTCCAAAGAAATCGTGGAGTACCAGACCACGACGGATGCCTGCCCAGGCGGGAAACGGCCGTCGCCCGCAGTAGAGCTACCGGCATCTACCTGCGATTGGGCGAGCCGTAACACCCCCAAACGGAGCCAAAGGACGCAACATCCCTACACGAGCCAGCCCCCTGCTAAGATGCACGCGGCGGACACCACCGGCTCCCCTCATGTATGTCCGTACAAAGCAAGCTATTTCCTCACTGGAAAAATGGATGGACGAGTTGTGTCGATACTTATAGACCCGGGGTGTACTACAAATCTGTTATCTCGGCATGTCTATCAAAGGCTACCCCTGAGTGTGAGGAGCACACTGCAGAACAGCGAGTCACACGGAGTGATGGCTGATGGGTCGAAGATCGCGTTCTACGGCACGGTGAAGGTGTCCGTACAGATCTGTGGGTTACAGAGCCATGTCAGCTTCGTGATAAGTGACATAAACGAGGACGCCATCATAGGGATGCCGTTCCTCACCACTCATGAGTGTTTGCTCAGAGTTCAAGACTCCGTCATTACAATAGACGGACACGATGTACCATGCACGGACAAGCATGGGAAGCTGCCAAAAGATAGCGTCATGTGGATAGACGCGGCACAAAAGGATGTTATGCCACTTGGTGGTTGGGATGGATTCTCCCCAACAGCACCTACAGAAAGTGAGCAAGTAGTCTGCAGGACCTCCCAAACGATGGAGAGGGGGAAGGATAGCCTGCACAGAAAATTTGAGCGTGAAGAGATGAAAACTGAGGTCGCCAGAGGAAAGAGAGCGAAATTTACCTCTACGCCCCTGTTGGCTACGCCCCTGGACAAGCAGGAAGGTCACCAAAAGAAAGCACAAGAGGAGTTACCTAATGACCACCCACAGGCAATGAAAGGGAGTGGAAGGAGCTGTTGGTTGCCAGCATCGAAGACAGTGGCTAAAACCACTCATGATGCAATAGCCGGGAAATCCGGGGAAGGCGCCAAAACAGTTATATCCGCCGAAGAAGTTGCACCACTGTGGTCGTATGTGGTTTCAAAAGGATTGCCAGAAGCTGCTCTACCAGATATGGCAAGGCTCCAGCTGAACTCCCCCCGTGAGAGCTACCAGGGACCACCAAAGTTTGCTCCTAGTACCCCTGCTCAGCCGCCTCCTGCAAGCACAGACAGGATGAGTCGGAAGTCTGAGAAAGCGGTTGACAAAAAGGAGACAGTCATTCCCTCTCAAGAGAGTGACCAGGGCACTCCGTGTACTGTCTCAAATAAAGAAAGCCTCGTGCAACAGATTGGCACTAGGGCTACTTCCAACTGTTTGGAGATAGAAGTGAAGAACGAGAGCTTGCTGTTAGAAACTGACCTAGCAGCCTACCACCCTCCAGGACCTGGAGAAGAGGAGTTGTTGGCCATGCCAGCGGAGGAGTTGCTACGGACAGAAACTGCACCTCCCCAGCCAACTCCTGTTGCTGCTGCCGCTGATACGGAGCTAGCACCTATAGCTGAAAAAGATGCTGAATCACAGTCAACTGTGGATGTCCAGCCAAACCTAGAGGTGTACTTGATGCAGATATTGCCACCCCCGATGTTGAAAGAGGAGGTTCCAGGAGAGAAGCTGAGGCTGGAGATTGAGCCAGCCACCCCGTACAACAAGGGAGAAGAGAGAAACCCTGAAGGTTCTTTCTCTGCTTATGCATCAGATGCTATGGTAGCAGTCTGTGCAATGAGAAATGTTCTCGACTTCCCCTATGACCCTGGGGGATCGAAACAGGCATGGGAAGCCGCCCCTAGAGATGCTAGGAGGCAGTAAGATGCTCTCCCCACAAACTTGACCGAGCACGGGTGTTGCTCGCCACTATTATTCTCTTTGCTAAATTATGTAATTAAAGACAAAGAGATACTGTCTTTAATGGAGAGGGGAATGTGGTGGATTTTTGTGACCACTAACTTTGCGCAAGGTCCCCCTGACAACTGTTGAGTGTCAGGCAAGCCTAAATAGAGCCTGGCACAGCCAGAACATAAGCAAGTCAGCCGGTAGAAACCCTACCTGCCCTGCAGCATTCACTGCCTGCCCTGCAGCATTCACTGCCTGCCCTGCAGAGGTACCACCGGCCCTGCAGCACACCCTGCCGGCCCTGCAGCATGTACTACCGGCCCTGCAGCGCCATTACCGTACCTATACCGGGTCGGTGAGAAAAGTTCTACGATAGCCTGAGAACCGAAATTAATACCAAAGGTGCAGGAGCCCGACTCTGCGACATAGCTGTCCTCAAACAAGACAAAGCCAAGGACCACAAGCCATAAAGACCAAGAACCAGGGCTACTCATTGCACCACCATGAGTAAGCAAGATTGACTGAGAAGCTCCGCCCCCTACTTCTGGGCGCCCTTCATATTTAACCTCATATTAGCCAATGACTGTATTGCATATTTATATCCTATGATCTGATTAGAGTAAACACTTCCTGCCATTACTGATTTGTTGCCCCTTGTTTGGGCATATGTTTTAATTATGCTCTGCCTATAAAAGGCAGAACATTTCACTAGACTCCTTGTATTGTATTGGGATTCTACCTGTGCTTAAGCCAAGTAGCATGATACATTTACCCTTATTATACATTGCTGGTTACGCTGTGTAATAAAGTATGGTTAACTCAACAAGTCATTGAGTTGTACGTTTGAGCCGTGGGCTCCGGTAACAGTTGTGGAGTTGGCATACTCCTCTGTTGGAAGTTTACCTCTGGAGTGAGGCGTTGTTGGTGGACGTTTGGTCGGCCCCCCAAAATCCACTACAATATAGCACCCGTTGACTAGCGACCAGCAAGTGACAACATTCTTTGCTTTTACATGTATAACAGCTGAGACATCACTGTTCTCAGCAAACTTTAGCTTTATCTTTTGAAAGTTATCTTTCAAAAGCCAAGTTGACTTAAACAACATAGTGCACTACTTACTCGCATTTTCTCCACCGATAGCTGTATTGCAATTACTGTACGTTCAACTTTTCAAAACATGAAATGCTACAAAGCTGTCAGTGTCGAGGTTAGATCGATTGATGGTAGTTTTTTCGACTGACGTCATTAGCAGTATAGTGACAGCACTTTTCTATGTTTGGTATAAAGTGATTGTTGATAAACTATGGAGACAGCTGTTAAAAACTATAGACCACCACCCCAGTCAACTATCAATTACTATGTTTCCACATCATGACATCCATAGCTTTTGAGTTGATTGAGAGACCGCCTCTGTGTAGAAACCGCATCACTGTGTACTGCAAGTTTGTTGTTTGATATCAACTGGCTGGCTGCCAATCAAAGTGCTAACACTGTAATAGTTAGATAGAAAAGTTAAAGGCTTTCCAAAGGTGAAACTGCTAAACTGCCAAGCTTTTGTTCTGAACCACTGAGTTATTGTTGCAAGTATTTTTGTCATCTGATGCTGTTAGAGAAATCCTTCAATGAAATTCTTTTGATTTCTGTGAAAGTTTTGTATTAGATGATGCTCATTATTGCTGAGTGTGGATTGTAAGCAACGCATACCTAACTATGACCTCTGGAAGTGTCAAGCTATAAATAAGTAATTATCATTGCAGAGCAGAGCCTACAATAATCAGCTAAGCGGAGCGCTAGCATCTACAGTAGGAAACATTTCAAACTGAAATTAACTTTCAACAAACTGAGCTTGTTTGGAGACGCTAAAAACTTTGTATTGAGTCAAGTTTAAAAGCATCTTGTTATATCTGAACTTCAAACTGGACATATGATCCTTTAATGTGTGAATGAAATCAGTGGGGAAAATAGTTTCAGTCAGTGCATCGAATATAGTGAGGTAATGAAATCTGGTGAACTGTCAATGGATGCAAATAATAGGTATAGACAGCACCAGTTATAAGTTGGAAAAAGTAGTGAGGAGAGTGAAATTTTGTGAAACAAAACGCGGAATAAAACCTTGGGGGTTTGTTGAACTGAAAACATAGTCATACCAAAATGATGAATTATGTTTAACGATCAAGGAATGACCTTAAAAACCATTGCTTTCCTTACTGATTAGGAGTGGTGTGAACTCAAATTTAAGATAAATCATCGGCAACACCGGTCAAAGTATCATAGATAGTCAAAATGCCTATTTGGCTCCTGAAACTACAACACATCAAATGTGTATTCACAAAAACTTGTCGCTGTGGGGGTTAACAACTTTGAGGGAATTCTATCCCAAGGTTTTTTATGATACACAAAATGCTTTAAAAAAAAAAGTATTAACAGAAACAAGAAAACTGTGCATTGTAATGATACTGCAGATTGAAACAAACATTTTAAGTAAAAAAAAAATTCTTTGCAAAAATTGTTTCAGCTAAAAACTACAAAATAAAAACAAAACAAGAGGAGACAACTCTGTCATTTAAGTCACTGAGTAAGTATGGTGCCATCAAAGGTAGGTGGGGTTATCAGGTAACTGTCCAATCAACGGTCTAGGCACTTCCTGTCCCACCTCTGCAGCCTTTGTATCGTCTCTTCATCCAGGTTAGGGGTGGTTATGTCCCAGATTCGTCCTCCTGAGTTTTTTAAGATACTTTGCGGTTCTCAGCCTATGCTGAGTCATTTCCTGCCGGCCCTGCAAGGTCGGTAATGTGTCATACAGGGTCGGCATTGCCCTATACAGGGTCGGTATTGTCCGATACAGGGTCGGTACTTAGCTTAGATGCAGGGTCGGTCAATTCGGTATGATTGACTGTGACCGTTTCCTTGTCTAGCGATTAATATAGGGTGCTAGACTTTGTAGTAATAGTATGCGCAGGAGTGTATGACATGAAAATCCACGACAGTACATTATTTTGCAGTTCTTAGACATCTCACAGAACTGAAAATTTAATTTCCCTAGGATACCTGTTGTTAGAACATTTAGCAAAGACATAGGTAAAACATAGGTAATTTTTTTTGCTAATAACCTTCGATTGGGCAGAAGTTGAGCATTCCCTCCAAGAACTGATCAAGAGCATGGTTGGTGAAGCACACAATGAGCATTCTCATAAGGCGTGCTTTTGGACAAAGTTCCAATCTTCTACTTTTATTTCCTTGAGCAAAAGTTGCGGAATGTTTATTTTGTGCTAAAATAAAAAATGTTGTACACAGCTTAGAATTGTGGTTCTATGGTATTTTGTGATCAGGATGCCACAACGTTGAGTTTTATTAACAGTTACCAGTTTGTGCAGTGAGTTCACTCCTTACAGCAAATGGTACATGGTACAAGTTGTACAGCAATGTCTCTACTATCTTCAATCCTATGAATGTCTTTCCTGTGCCTGGTGGTCCTGCAATTTGATTAAATGGTTATTGTGCACTAAGAATCACCATATTCACCTACTTAAATAGAAGCGCTATTGAGGAAAACTAGACATCAGTTTGCGTTACAATTTGCATTTTAGAATTTTTTTGTAATTCAACAAAGAATGCTACACAGTCAACATCAAATTATAATATGGCAAATGTGAATGGGGTTTGCACTGACAAGAAGTAAAAATGAAAATTTCCTCATTCATATTTGATGACCAAGTTAATGAGTGGATAGGCCATATTGCAGGAGACTTTAGTAGTGAAGTATTTATAAACCATTCCTCATCTGCACCTCCTTACATCCCCTCTTGCCCATCCTCTTGAATCAGTTACCTGGTACCACTCTAACATCTTAAATATAACCTATACAAGCCCAGTATCGCTCCGATACCCGCCCAGCATCCAAATGAGGATCCATTAAACATGCTATAAAAAGACTATTCCGGGCCACTATCCCAACTCAGGAACTGGAACACCTGGGAGTTGGATGCTACAGAACCAGAGGTTGAAATACCTACCAATATGTGTGAAAGAGTAAGTATCAGTTAAGACAACCTTCACGCTAAGGAAACTAACTTACCCCATATGGCGGGCAAGCTTCCACTTTACCCTGGTTGGTTGAAGCAAACACTAGAGAAGTTTGACCATGTGTGTTTTGTGTCATTCACTATTATGGTTTACTGGTGCATCGGGCTGGCACCAAGATAACCATAACCTTTGGCTCAAGAAAGGCCCAAGGGCTTTCAGGGCACAAATCTGAGACGTTACCACTTCTAGATGACACGGCCGGGCATGGGTAGAGTAGCTGAAGACTAAGGGCAACAGAGAGGACCAAGGAGCCAGCTTACTGGGTAGTTGGTCACCTACCTCGTACACTTTTCCATTTTACTTGCTACATAACGTATCATTTCCTTAATTGTTATTGCAACTACTTTGATTGGCTGTATGTTCCTTTTTGTTGCATCTGTTAGTTGACTGCTTTCTGTGAACCAGTCCAGATAAGGCTGGTATTTTTTTACAACCTACATCTTGTTTACCTCTACTCTGAATGTTCACCTGATACACTAATGTAGTTTATTGCCTCACTTGAGAGTAATAGTTTTTTTAGAGTTAGCAAAGATAATTGTTAATATGTATATTGAAGCTATGAGCATTGAATCTAAGCCATATGCTAAACTGTGTTGTCGAGCTGTTTGGCAAGATGTCAAAGTGTATTACAGGCCACACCAGCCAAAGGTCACCTTAAGAGAAAGAAATTGTTAGGCACTGCCAGCAAGCTAGAGCTTGTGGTCTTTTATAGTCCTTCGTAGTTTTCTAGCAAAGCCCGCTACAACACTAGTTTGTTTTCCGTCCAACAATTCAGGTAGTCATTACAATTTGATTATTATTTGCGTTGTTGTTGTTGAAACCACTGCCATTATGTCAGAATTGAAAACATGACAGTTTTTCACAGCTACTTGGGAGAATATGCAAATCCAAATGCGTAATGTACTCAAAACTTTTGAATTTATGGGTTAAATAGACAATTGTTTTTTTAAAAAGTTTATAACTAGCTTCGATTTGAAGTTCCCTCAATTTCAAAAATCTTCATGCAACAACCATTTTTGGGAAGTTCTTCTTGAATTTAAACATGCAGCTGCTAGGCGAGTGTGTGTTTTTGATATTAGACCATAAATGGCGCTAATTAGAGCATGAATCCGCAATAATTCATCTGCCACACAGCTGTATAAAAAGACACTAATCAAACTGATCTCAATCCAAAATATCTTGGCTTAGTACCTTTCAACCGGCAAATATTAAAAGATCCTAATCCCGATTCGTCTTGAACCTGATTAGTATTGTAGTAGATTTGCGTCCTCTACCACCCACACCACGGCATCCACAAACTGTGTACCTCCTGTACACCTCCTTTACTCCCCAAAACTTTGGGACCCACCCCAAAGTAGACGTTAGCAACTCCAGGAGGTCCACGGCCCACACACATTACACCAGAGTTTGCACGAATAAATACTTTATTACCCAATTCTGTTTAGCAATGAAACATGACTTCTCCTTAAATGCAACACGAGAGCTCCTTTTACAGGAGAAAAAATGAGCTCTCACCCTCATATTAGGGTTGAGCCAATAACATATAACATATAACACTACATCAGCATAAACAATAGGAAAATACAATGCAATTAAGGTAAAAAATATAAGCCGATGACAAGGGCGAACACATGGAAAAGCAGGTCTGGACTGCTTTCCCGCTCTTTTAGACGGTGGAAATCTTCCATTATCTATTTGGTGTCCTGGTATCCTTGGTCTCAGCTACATAATACTGGTATCCTAGCTTTCATCTTTTAATGGTAAACAATCATATTTCTGGATCCAGGGCTATACGTTTAAGCCATATTAGTCGGCTGGGCTGGTATACTGGCCAGGGGGTACCCGGGGTAGGCCCTCTATGTTATATATCTATGATACAGGGTCTATACTGGCCCGGGGAAGAACCGGGATAGCTGACATCCGTAACCCGAGATAGCCTGCATCATGGGATAGTTCTTACAAATTATAAAGGGAGGATCCTTGGTACACTTAAAACTGGTGTTCGAGAATAGGTAAATGAGTGTAGGGGGAATCTAAAGTAAGGGGAAGATGAAGGTAGGTGCCTGGATGTCTTTTATCTTAAAATTCTCCCACAGTATTAAACCTAATTAGCATTAAACTTGATTAGTATTAAACCTGATTTACAACTAACCTGATTAGTATTACACCTGACTAGTATTAAAGATGATTAGCATTAAACCTGATTAGTATTGAACCTAGCTAGTATTGTTGTAAATTTCCTCTTCCTACTACGGACACAACGGCAACTACTCCAACTAGACACTAACAACAGCTTGGGGTTGGTGCTTCAGACAAATCACACAGAGTTTACACGAATAAAATACTTTGTTATATCAACCTGTTTAGCAACATAATAAATGCATAGCGCAGAAATCCACTGACTTCTGCCTTCGCACATGTACAGCAGCTCCTTTTATACAAGAAGGCAGAAACACTCACCCTCTTATTAGGGGTGAGCCAATTGCACATAACAACACAAAATAAATACAAACAAAAAATCCCAACACAACTCACAATAACAAAGCAAACCAATGAGGTTAGTGAGCACATGGCAAGGTGGCTCTGGGCTCCCTTCCCACTCTTTTTATGGTGGTGAAAAATATCCACTCCTTATAAGGCATCCAAGCCTCCTAGTCTCTGCTCCTGGCTTCTTTACTGCTCCGGTCTACTTATGATGAGGGGTTTTTAATTCCTGAGGCCCCCGGCTATCTTTAGCAGCCATAAGTAGTAATATGTGAGCAGATCTCCCTACCAAGTGTTTTTTTGTGGATTAGACCTTGGGGTTATGCAATGAGTTACGACGTTGGATGGATTCGCCGAGTTTATATTGTATTTCATTTGAGAGGTATTTGAGTGGCATTTGAATGGCATTTAAGTGGCATTTGAGTTTTGATTATTTTTTTACTTAATTTGAACTTATATGGCGTATAGATTTTGAATGTATGGCATTTGATTTTTTTGATATTTTTTACATTGTATAAAAATGGAACGTGATATGATTGTATTGTTATTGGAAGTTAAGATGTCGACAGAGGATGATGTTGAGATGAGACCAATGAATGAAGTTAATACTGTTGATGGTACTACACGTGATATGATAGATGTTTTACCGAGTATGAAGCGTAAAGCGTTGATAATTATGATGATTTTGGTATTTGTCGTAGAATTTTCCACTGTTGGAGGTGTTACTGAGTTTAGTATGTATGAAGAAGCTATGGAAAAAATACAAAAAGCGAGAAACTCTCCTGTTGGAATCATAAATAAAACTACTGTTGGTTGACGAACATCTTTTTATGATGAATGGGAAACCTGAAGATTATGACCCAAGGATGCGATCTCCTTTTACAGCAATGATTGCAGGACCAACTGGATCGGGAAAGACACAAGCGATTTTTCGAATGATTGAAGCTAGTCAGACTATAGCGCACCCCCCACCAACAGAAATTCACTACTGTTATGGAGCCTACCAAAAAGCCTTTGATGATGTACCAGGAGTGATTTTTCATGAAGGGATGATAGATATAACAGTGAGTTTTCCCAGAGATGGTAAAAATCGATGGCTGATAATTGATGATCTCATGGATGAAGTTTCTGGTAAAGCAGATGCCAATGCTTTGTATACCAAACATAGTCATCATTTGAACATAAGTGTGTTTTTTATTGTTCAGAATCTGTTTTTAAAAGGAAATCGTACAATTTCCTTGAATAGTCATTATTTTTTTCTTTTTAAAAATCCTAGAGATGCTTCTTCTATTTCCTATTTGGCTCGACAATGTTTTCCATCAAAAGTAAAATATGTACAAGAGGCTTTTGAAGATGCAACAAAAAAACCATACTCTTATTTACGAATAGATACGACTCAACAAACGAATGATCAACATAGACTATTGGGAAATTTTACATCGGATCTCCCTATGATATTATATGTACCCAAGTAAAAGGATATAAATACAATTACTATTCATTTCACCTCAATCATATTTTGTTATTCAACGACGCAACACGAAAGAGTTATAATGACTAAAGCTTTGGAGAAAAAATTAACAAGAAATGCTGCTGTGTTGTTATCACTCAACAATGCAACCTTTGCTATTCAAAAGTCTGTTATAGCCAAAGCCAAAAAGGAGTTTATTATGACTCTAATGGAATGTGCTAAAGCTATTATAAATGGAACGATACCATTGACAACATCTCAGTACAATCAGTTGCAGCGGAACGCGAAGGATATTAGCGCTTTAGTAAGAAGATCAACGTTAGATGATAAGAAAGCTGTATTGCAAAAAGGAGGATTTTTAGGCGCTCTACTAGGACCTATCATCAGCAATATAGTTCCTGGGCTATTTAAAAGTGTGCTAGGAGGAGGGAGAAGATAAAGATGAAAGTCTCAACACGAATGATGCGAAATAAAATGGCGATTTTAGCTCTGGATGAACTGAGTAAGAAAGGAAAAATCGCTATAGTCGAAAAGGCTAACTCAGATTTGTTTCAATCATTGATAGAAAGTGTTAAAAATATTATATTAGGTAATGTTCCTCTTGATTCTGATCAGTTTATTGAGTTGCAGCGTTACTAGAAGGAACTACATAAACTTAGTGGTAGAGGGACAGTTGATGAGAAGCGTAAAATTTTGATTCAGACTGGTAGAGGAAATCTTTTGGATGCTATTATAAACCCTATTGTATCTGTTTTGTCATCAATAAAAAGATGAATCGTCAGCCTTTAACATTCTCCAGACGTATTTTTATACTCACTGAAAATGAATACTATAGATTAACGGAAAAAAAGAGAATAAAACAGTGGTAAAGGAAGAGAAGACCAGACCTCCATTGTATTATAATCCTATGGAAGCTATAACAGTGAGAAATATGAAGAGAAAGCGAACTGATCTACTGGAAACGGCTTATGATTCTGACAGCTTATCCTCACACGAAAAGTTAGATGAAAATGTTGAAAACCTACGTAGGTATTTGTCTGATGTCAAAAAGATTAAAAATAACCAAAATCAGACACAAAAGGATAGTTGGAGTCCCATTAAGAAAAAGAAGATAGAGTCTTATTCTCCTTTAGCCAATAGCACAGTTATTGATGATAAACCTAATGCCCTTTCACCAAATGTTCATAAAGACATTGAGTTAGAATCAGTGAAAATGGATGATGATGATGATGATGATGATGATGATGATGATGATGATGATGATGATGACATCGGGATGGAATTAATAAAAGGGAGGTTGTTTGATACTGAAGACTCAACCCTACTTGGAAATACATTTCTTACTGATGGAGAAGATGAGCATGATAGTGAAAGCGAAAATTTAAAAGAGTTTGAAAAAAAAGCAACTGAATTAACAACAAAAAAGAGTGATCAAACGATTGCTGTCAGAATGTTGAATAATCTGAGTAAAATTGGTAGATTCGACTCGGACAAGAACCGGCTAAAAATTGGAGAACATTGGTTGAATCCTAAGACTTCCAAAACTTTACTACGAGACGTTCTAACCGAAGGAGGTAAAATACAATCGGGAAATACCAATTACAGTAGATTTAAAAGCTTGCTAACTGATGAAGGAATCACAACTGTCAGAAAATCCCCGCATCAAACACGTAAGAGGAAAAAGTTGGTCATTCCAGGTACTAATTCATGGACATCGACACGCTAAAAGAGTTGTATTACAATCCTGCATTACATACATCTCTACGAGGAGCTAGAGCTTTACTGAAAGCTCGTAGAAAGCGAGAGGGGGAAAAAAGAATCCGTGAATGGTTGAGTGGTGAGGATGCCTACACATTACATAAAAGACCTGTAATCAAGTTTAAGCGCCGTCCTCTAATTGTAGCTGGAATAGGGGAACAGTTACAGGTAGATTTGATGGATGTTCGATCTCGAAAAGAAGAAAATAATAATACAGCATTTTTACTGACTGCTGTTGATTCTTTATCTAGAAAAGGATGAGCTGTGCCGCTCATCTCCAAATCAGGTCAGGTTGTAGCCAGAGGATTGAGAAGAATACTAGAAGGGGAAAACTATAAAGCTTTACAATCCGATAAAGGTAAAGAGTTTGACAATGTCAATGTAAAGACTCTCCTGGCGGAAAAAAAAATCAAGCGCTTTACAACCGAAAATGAGACGATAAAAGCATCGATGGTGGAGCGTTTTAACAGAACTTTAAAAGAGAAGATTTATAGATATTTGACATATAAAGATGATGACAGATACATTGATGTTTTACCAGAAATGGTTAATGCATACAACAACACAATTCATGGTGCTATAGGTATGAGACCGAATGATGTGAATTTTCAAAATCAGGAACTTGTATGGAATCGTGTGTATGAAGGAGGTGAACATAGTTTAGCTCAAGAAGCAAAACTAAAGATTGGGGATTATGTGAGAATAAGTAAGGCAAGAGGAGCGTTTGAAAGAAGATACACTCCGAATTGGACGATTGAGATTTTTATAATCACTGATGTACTTATTGATGAAAAACCTGTTGTATATAGGGTGAAAGATTTGGCTGAGGAGATGATTGATGGCACCTTTTACGAAAAAGAGTTGCAAAAAGTAAAAAAACCCACGATTTTCAGAATTGAAAAGATATTGGGAAGAAGAATGAGAAGAGGTAAAAGACAGATTCTGGTTAAGTGGTTAGGATACGGAGAAAAGTTCAACGAGTGGGTAGATGAATAGTTTATAAGGAAAGAACACTCGATATAATCATCATACGTTGAGAAAATGTCGATGCTGATAACTTTACCCTCAAACTCTAGCGGTGAAGAGTTTCCTGATAATAACAATTCCGAATTTACAGTGAGACTGTATAAATATTTGGTTATCAATGGTGGAAAATGGGAGGTAGGTCTGCTAGATATGTCTTATTCTAATAATTGGAAGAATGTTACCGAAGGGAAAATATATCTAGAAAAGACTAATGTCTCTGGAAAAAGCGAAAAGTCCTTCATCTTAATCGGTAATGGAAGATATGATAGTATGGAGGAGTTGGAGGAGATTATACGAAAGAGAATGAGTGAAATGGATTTAGACAAAAAATTTGCCATCTCCTACAACAAGATCACCAACACCACTTTACTAACTAACAGCGATCCTGATACTGCCATAAGCTTTTCCAAAGATATAGCATATATTTTTGGATTTGAACCAAAAACTATATACCCTCATGGTAGATACAATAATATCTCACCCCCTGATATAAATTCTGGTTTAACATCTCTGTATGTTTATTCCAACATTGTTGATAATAGAATGGTAGGAGATACGAATGTACCTTTACTGAGAGTAGTTCCGGTTCAAGGAAAGAAGAATAGTGTTGTGTATCAAGAATTTAAAAATCCTCACTATGTTGACGCTTCATCACTAAATAGTGATCTGATTCAAGTACTTATAACGAGTGACGACGGTCAACGAATACCATTTGATGGTGGAAAGGTTGTGTTGACGGTTCACTTTAGAGAGAAACTATTATAATGAGTTTGGTACGATACACCTCTGAGGACTCAAAAGATTTTTTTGATGAGTACTACAAGATGCAAGCTGGAAATGGAATTGGAGTGTATAGTGGACGGCGGGTGATGCCTAATATGAGAGGAAATGGACTTGGTAGTATTTTTTCAAGTATACTTAAATCCGCAGCACCAATGCTGAAAAGAGGAGCAATTAGTTTGGGGAAAAGAGCACTGTCTGTAGGTGAAAATGTAGCGCGTGATGTCATCGATGGACAAAGCTTTGCAGCATCAGCAAAGAAGAGGGGGTTGGCAGAGTTGAACGATCTGGGGGGAGATGTGCTCAATGCAGTCCGTCTAGATAGTATGAAAAGAAGAAAAACAAAAGGTGGAAAGAAGAGTAGAGGTGTTGGTAAACGTGGCATATTTTAATAGTAGCAGAATCCGCTATAAAGACAGCAGAGCTTGATAACTATATTCATTAAGCAGTAACACCTCAAGCAATCATCACTCGCAAAAGATGGCTAGCCTAAATGGAACAACAGGTAATAAGTTGGAAGGTTCTTCCTACAACATAAATCCAACGTTGGATGTATTTGCTACGGAACCAACAAACATATCGGTAGAAAGATCGGAATATGTTGTCATCAGACCTGATAGGTTAGATCCTTATGGTAGTATTGAGTTAACCTTGTCAGGGAGCACTGAACATTACACAGATCTCTACAACTCGTTTCTGCAAGTTGAAGCCACAGTTGTTCAAGATGATGGAACCGATATTGCAGGTAATGATGATGATGCAGTTGTGTGGATGGGGGATTCAATGCATACATTATTCAGCGAGTTGAAAATGTCGATAGAAGGAACCACTGTTGAATACGCTAACACCTACGGTTTACGCTCCTACTTTTCACAACTACTCGAAAACAGTGCAGAAAGAAAGAAATATCAAGGTAAGATGGAAGGATGGCTGTATGATGATTCAACTAGCAAAGATGCTGCTGATCACAAAACCGCAGATAAGAAAAAGAGGAGAGCTCTAATCATAGGTGGAAAGACAATAGAATTAACTGGAAAACCTCATCTTGCATTATTTCAGCAGAAAAAACTAATAATTCCAGGTCCTAGTATGCAGCTGGAGTTTGAGCGTGCCTCCGGCAAACTAGCTTTGTTTACTGCGAATGAGGTACCTGCAGGAGGAGCAAAGATTAGAATTGATAAATTTGAACTTCATCTTTGTAAAGTTAAGGTGAATCCTACAATACAAAACTCCCAACTCAGTTTGGCGTTGGAAGGTCACAACTACATTTATCCAGTTGATCGAAAACGGATAAAACTATATGGAATTCGTGCTGGGGTTGCGCAGATTGACATCACTTTGGAAGAAAACAAACAAAAACCTAAACAGATCTATTTAGGTTTAGTAGATCACAACGCAATGAACGGACGTTTCGCCTTGAATCCATATAGAATGAAACACGCTAATGTTGATAGTATTGTATTGAGAGTTGGTGATTGTCCAATTGGAAGAAGATTTGAGCCAAATTATGCTAGAGGGATTTTTGGAAGAGAATATCATCAGTTTCTACACGCTACCGGAACTTTGCTTGAAGGTGATAGTCTCGGTATTACGAAAGAACAATACCTTGATGGTACTACACTTTATGGATTTGATCTGACTGGTGATTTTCTTAAAGAAGGGTTTCACTCTATGAAAAATGTCACAACAAGTGTGGAAATTTGTTTTAGCACTAACACGACTGATGGATTATCCTTGGTAGCATACTTTGTAAAAGACGGTGTGCTGGAGATGGATAGCATTCTTCAATTAACTATCGGGGGAGACGCAGTGCTTTAAACAAAAAGTTAGAGATGAATACCATGCAAATTCGTTCGATCTTATCTTCAGACGTTTTATGTCAAAGCGTAGGGATTCATGTTGGAGCTAGAGAACAGTTTTGGAAGCAAGTTTGCAATTTTCCAACAGGATGTTTCGTATTCAACACCCATTATTCTCACCAACCCGGAGAGCAATGGTTGGCTGTGTACGCTAATGATTCAGAGGTGGATTTTTTTTACTCATTTGGGCGTTCTGTTTCCTTTTATCCAGATGTAAATGAAATACTAAGTATTCATGGAGGATATGAAACAATACAAAGTAATGAAACACAACTACAAAATTTTTTGTCAACTGTATGTGGCGATTATTGTGTATACTTTTGTTTACTGAGAAGTAGAGGATGGAGTATGGATGAAATTGCTAGAAGTTTACGAGACATAGGAGATAGTGAGATGAGAGATCACTCAATACGGAGATTTATCATACAGACTTATCCTAACTTCGAGTTCATACAAGATAATACAGTAGAAGGAATAGATGGTGTGCATATACAAGGAACTAATTTACTAAGTAAATTGTTAAAATAAATTATTATAATTGATTTTTATTTGATATAAAAAATAAAATAAATAAAATGCAACTTATCTCATTATTTGTGCTAAACACTACAGAACCTATAAAAACTATTATTTTGTAATGTTTCAAGCAAGAAGTAAATAAGATCTTCTCATTTTCTTCCTCAGGAGCGCTCTTTAGTTATATCTAAAAGACATAGTAACTAATGACTCTATCATACATAGTTATATGAATTAATTTTACAAAAATACTTCGGATCTTTCTTTAAATATATATGAAACTTACCATCATAGAAGACGAGTCACGTCCTTTGTGTTATCGATTAAGACTCCGATGTGCTGTTCTGGACAATTCTCTTTTTCATTTTCATCAAAGTAGGAGAGACAGGTGTGTTGCAGCAAAGTATCAAACAGTTCTGAGGCTTGAATGAAAGCTTGAAGAGCTGAGAGTAGAATGATGTCGTAGGAAATCATGTTGTTCGTATTTTGTTTTAGTCCTTTGAATACGATTACACCGCTTTTTTCCGCCACCACAGATGAAGCTATTTGAGCAGGGATGCTAAGATCTCCAATCAATAGCTCTCCTTTCACCATACATCTGTAATTAGCCACTATAATATCAGCAGTCTTGTTCCAACGAGTATCACATTTTCTTAGCATTCCAGGATTCTCATAAGCTATAACACTTCCTGTCGGAAAATCGTGTAGGTGAGCAACACTGAAATAAGCCTGTATTTGTCTCAAACTCTTGCCGTACAATGAGTTGAATGGATCGTTGATCTTTCGATTACATCCTTGAGATTCAGCGGTACGAAAAATCGCATCTCCTGTCTTTCCTTCTCCCATATAAATTAAAACAATTGGACGTGTTTGCTTAGCTTTATTAACAAGCAGTCCTATTTCGGTTGAAACATCACTCTTCACCCGAGTTATCTTTTTATCCTTTCGGTAGTTGTAAATGATGGTGCACTTTGATTCATCACGAAATTCAACAGACAACACCTCCATAACTGTTGGTACTGGTAGTTCGCAGATTTCCATGGATTCTTCAAGTTTTTCTAGACTATCTGGAGAGAGAGAGTTTATTAACCCGGTGCTCTTGTAGGTGAGAGTGGTTAGTTCATTACTTCCAGCATCTTGAAAGGGTATTCTGGTGTGATGAAAAAGCGTTTCGTCTCCAACATCCGTCAAAACTAGTTTTTTGCACTTCGAGCCAGTTTCATTATCATCTTTTGTCAAATCAATAAAAGATCGTTTCCTCATTGATGTTCTTTTTGAAGGTAGCTTGTTAGTAGGAGATGTGAATGAAGTAAAATCTTGTTGGGATTCTGGTTCATCAACCACCAATTGACTTTCTGGCATATCAAAGATAGGAGAAGGTGATGGGGAAAAGGTTTGCTGGGGTCCTGCTTCTTCATTCATCGGTTGACTTCCTTCGTCTTGAGTATTCATTCTAAAAAAACAAAACATTTTGTTTCATTTTTCGTAATTAATTTTAAAAGATCATAAAGATCATAAGCCTTCAGCTAGTTGTGTTAGCTAACAGAAAATAAATATTTTTACTCTTACGTTTATAAAGAAGGTGAGCTCCTAGTAGTTGCAATAGAAGGTTTAGTAGATGTTGCTTCTCCGCTAGCTGTTGTAGAACTGGATGCTTTCTGTGTGAAAACAGTGGCTCTTAAACAGGTAAAGTTGCACTGATTAAATCCTATGAATAGGCTCTCTAGTGGCTGGCTTTACAGGTTTTTCATGAGTGTCATCCTGTAGAGCCCATCTGCAATCAAGGAGCCCTGCTCCTTCTGGACTGTGACATGTAGCAGTAGTCTCTGGGTAGGCACTGTTGCACCTGGAAGAGCACGCAACAATTATTTTACGCTGGTCTGCATTTTAAGGTTTTCCATTGAGGTTGAAACCGACAAAGTACAGTCAGCATTGTTTGCTTTGAATTGAATATTGAAAACAGCTTCTGTTTGTTGACTCATCATGTCCAGGCTTAGTTGTAGCAACGAAGCAGTTGTTGCCTCTTGGCTGATGAAACGGGCAAGTTTGGGAAACACGCTTGTTGACTGTCAAGCTCAAGTTCCGGTTCATTCTTTCTAGGATTGGGGAAAAATGGAGTCATTTCTGGAGGGATTTGGATGAGCTTGGAATGGGCGAGAGGAATGGAAGGCCTGAAATGGTCTCTACTGGCAGGTCAAATGGCTTAACACAAAAGTAGGTGGGCTCGGTGGGTTGGACAATTAGTGCACTCACCTCTTCCAGCAATAGGACTTTGTGAAGGTATTGTTCTTCATCTTTGACAATGTCCACTGGGTTGGGGACTTCAACTACTTGATAGCACCAAGGCTGGCCACAATGTTGGGATGGTCCCAAATTGCGTCAGGGGTGACCTGTAGGTCCTGGGGCTACAGCAGGAGGGGGCATGACTGGCTGGGGACAACTCCAGTATTCAATGTTTAGGCTCTAGTTCGACCAGTTCTTGTCCGATTTTGGACAAAACTCGCTGGAGGTGCTAGGGTGAGCCTCCTCTACAAGCTGCTGTAGTCTGGCTGTTGTTTTCTCATCAGCTAAAGAAATTTGGGAAGAAAGCAGCATCAAAAGAAGGTATCGGGGCAAGGAAAGCTTTAGGAGGGGGAGGGGAATGTCTTGGAGGGGAGGGAGACTTTTTCATCTGCAGGGGCAGCACCATGCGTGTTGGGGCGGGGCTCCATGACCGCTGAGGCCTGGCCATAGGGTTCTAGACAGGCTTTGTACTGTTTGCGGCGGCTGCTATTTTGGACAGATTGCTGACCGTGTCTGCAGATTAGGTAGGTATGGTTGCTGTAAGCTTCTTCTATTAGGTATGGCTCGGCGAATTTGGGTTGAAGTTTAGGGTTATTCCCTTTCCTTATTCTCTTGTTTTCTAGCCACATCCCATCTTATTTTTTGAATAGTGATGGCTCTTCTCCATCATCTCCTCTCACTTGTCTCTGTTCCATTCTTAGGGCATCGTGGACCTCCTCGAGTTTCTCCTGTAGAGCCTGAGCATACTCATGTATCAGTGCGCACTCAACTAAGTGGGGATGGTATGTCAGCTGGTCGAGGAGACGCAGTTCCCTTCCCATCATAAGACATTGGGCGTCTCACCGGTTGTAGAGGGGGGGGGGGGGGGGTGGGAGGAGGCCCGGAAGGCTCTCATTATTTGGGGCAGGATCAAGTCCCATTCTTCCACTTGACTTTACTGGAGTAGGAAACGCATTGCATCTCCGAGCACCCGGTTATTGCGTTCCACAACTCCGTTGGCTTCAGTCTGATAGGTTGTCCACCCACCAGTGGGTGCACAATTCTCGCATGAGGATCGACTCAAACTGGGCACCTGATTAATATGCATCTGCTCGGGCAATCCAAATTAGCAGAAGACACATTCATCTAGGGCGGCGACAACTACTGGGGCCATAGCGTCGGGGAGGGGAAGGGTGTCTGTCACGATTAAACATGATTAGTAATTAACGTGACTAGTACAACCCCTGATTAGTATTAAACCTGATTAGTATCAAATCTGATTAGTATTAAACCTGATTAGTATTAAACCTGACTAGTACTAAATCTGTTTAGTACTAAACCTGATTAGTATTAAACCTGATTAGTATTAAACCTGATCAGTAATTAACCTGACTAGTACACAAAAAAAGCTGATCAGTATTGAGCCTGATTAGTATTAAACTTGATTATTATTAACCTGTTTAGTATTAAACCTGATTAGTAATAAACCTGGTTAGTAATTAACCTGATTAGTATTAAACCTGATGAGTAATAAACCTGATTGCACTGTTAAATCTTAGTGAGTGTAATGAAAATGCAAATAATAAATTATTTTACAACACAGTTTAGTTAAAGAACCTTGTATGACCACAAACTCCTTAGTAAGGGCCATCTTGTAGGCTTCATACTGCGACTCATTAAATCCAAGTTTTTTTGCTGGAGGCCATTTTCCTTCAGAGTCATTCAGAATAGAAACTGGGTCAGTAACCTGGTTATCAGCGGTGATGAACCTGTAGTTTGCCTTTTTGAGTCTGGTATACTCTGGTGGAGACACGTCAGTTTCTGTTCTGTAACATCATTTCGGTTTTAGTAATTGCTGTTGCATAAAACTTTCAAGCTTAAAGATATTGTGACTTTTGAACATGTGTGTAGTGAACCTCAAGAAGCCGAAAACTGCAAAATGTGGTGTTTTTAAAATCCGAACAGTTAACTTATGCAGCAAAGACAACTTGAAATGTACAAATTAGTTGTGATTTATGTGGAGAAAACAATTAATGTAAACAAGTCTAGCTCGTTTAAATGATGAATGACAGACTTTTTATGCTTTTTATAGTTGGTCAATTACCTACTTTTTATTTCCTTCAAGCTTTAATTTCTCAATTGGTACCTAAATATTCGTACCAACTCATGCATTCTCATTTAAAGGTGTAATGCCAGCCGACAACAATTTTTAATAAAAACCAAAATGTGTCACCATACAAATTCTATAGAGCCGCAACTTTACGAAAGTTTTGTCCAATAGTTGGTAAAGTGGGAAAAACATATACTATTTTATTAAAATCACACCTAAAAGTGATATATACAACTTACTAGCCATAATATTAGTTTTTTTGCTTTTCATACCTGTATTTATGTGCAATCCAACAATCAATGATAATCAGGAGTAGGTTTTTGATGAGGTAGAAGTATAACAAATTATTTTTTTGTTGGTAACTAATGAAAAAAGTAATATTTCCAAAATAGTGGTAATAAATATATTCTACAGCCAATTATATGAATAAAAACTAAATTAACTTTAGTACTAAGGACTGGTGAGGTTTTCCATGAAAAACAAAACATCAGCTAGCCTCGAAAGCACACAAAGTTTGAAGTCTTTTTAAATCTAGCAACTGATTCATACTTGGAAAACTACATTTAAGCACTTTTAAGCTTTTGTTCTTAAAAGTTTTACCAGCTGTTGAATGAACACAATTGGAATTGTTTGTTGCATCGTTTTTTCTTGCAAGAGTAGATGCCGAAAATGGCAATTTTAGAGTTGCTCATTCATTAACAACCAACATCGCAATAATACAACAAATTAATTGCTGAGGAACAGTATAAAACCAAATTTTTAATAATAAACTCATTCCTTTTAGTAATGTGTCGATTCAGTCCAAGCATGCGTTATGCCAAAAAATTTAAATTCGATTTGTTTCAATGATCAGCTATAATACAATTTTGGGTAAAATATGCTCATGTCAAAGTGCAATCGTGACCTATCCACAAAATACACTGCTCTTCCGGCTAGATAAACAAAGCAAAACTGCCGATTACTGATGAAACCAGAGTTGAATGATCCACATAGATTACCTGACAATGTGCTTGGCAAAAGCAAAATTAGACTCATTCAGTCCTTGCATTCCTTTCAGAATATGTTTGTATGCCTCAAAGTATGCAGTCGACTCTACGGCCATGAATGAATCTTGTTGATTTGGCAACTGATCAAATGCTTTCTGAGAATCTGGTAGAAACTGTATCTCAAACTTTCCGACTGAAACAAAAAAAACTGTCATATAGTTTTTAATTTGTTAGCAATTACCTCACTTTATTTAAGCAAGTGATCCGCCAGCTTTCATGTCTCATTTTGGACTTAATAATTACTTCTTGGTCGAACCAAACTATTTTGAGGGAATAAATAGCAATTGTGTATTGATGGCAAACTTCACAATGACCTAACTTTAGAATCAATTTTCTATTGTCTAACGATGCAGTCAACTGTAAATTATTCATATTGTGGTAGATTTTGGTGAACATTCATAGTAAACTGGGAGTTTGCTACACCATCTCCCCACGCAATGCGCTAGCAATCCACCTACAGCTATCAGTAAGATGCTGTGCCGGTGGCAAAGCTATACTGTGCCAGTAGTACAGTGTACAGGGCCGGTAGTGACCCCTGCAGGGCCAGTAGTGACCTCTACAGGGCCAGTAGTGGCCTCTACAGGGCCGGTATGGTGACTCGGGGCCGGTTGAAGATGGCTGCCATAGTAGAGAGCTTCCAGAACCAGGTAAGACCTTACACTAAGCTAGGAACAGAAGCTACCCTTCCTAATATTGTGGTGGAATTTTGTGACCACTACCATTGCGCAAGGTCCCCCTGACAACTGCTGGGTGTCAGGCACGCCTAAATAGAGCCTGGCACAGCCAGAACATAAGCAAGTCAGCCGGTAGAAACTCTACCGGCCCTGCGGCATTTACCGCCGGCCCTGCAGCATTCACTGCCGGCCCTACAGAGGTACCACCGGCCCTGCAGCACACCCTGCCGGCCCTGCAGCATGCACTACCGGCCGTGCAGTGCCACTACCAACCCTATACCGGGTCGGTGAGGAAAGAACCACTATAGCCTGAGAACCTAAATCGATACCAAAGATGCAGGAGCCCGACTTTGCAACATAGCTGTCCTCAGACAAGACCAAAGCCAAGGACCACAAGCCATAAGGACCAGAAACTAGAGCTACTTATTGCACCATCATGAATCAGCAAGATTGACTGATAAGCTCCGCCCCCTACTTCTGGGCGCCTTGCATGTTTAACCCTATATTAACAAATGGCTGTATCACATATTTATATCTCATGTTCTGATTAGTGTAATCACTTTCTGCCACTGCTGATTTGTTGCCCCCTTATTTGGGCATATGTTTTAATCCTGTTCTGCCTATAAAAGGCAGAACACTTCACTTGATTCTTTGTATTGTATTGGGATTCTGCTTGTGATTGAGCCAAGTAGCATAATACATTTACCCTTATTGTACATTGCTGGTTATGCTGTATAATAAAGTATGGTTTACTCAACAAGACATTCAGTTGTACGTTTGAGCCGCGGGCTCTGAGAACAGTTGTGGAGTCGGTATACTCCTCTGTTGGAAGTTGACCTCTGGAGTGAGGTGTTGTTGGTGGACGTTTGGTCGGCCCCCCAAAATCCACTACAATATCCGCAGTAACCAGGACCGTAAGCTAACCAGAGCCTTGGGACGCGGTACGACAGTATTATTGGACAATGGGAGACCGGACTCCGCCTCTAGCCACTTGGGGCCTATTATATTTAATCCATATTTATCGCATGATTGGTATGTGCAATTGTATTGGTTCAAACACTTCCTGTAATCTTACTGTTACACAAATTATGCTAATTACTTCCTGTGAGTTCTCCTATAAAAGGAGAGACTTTTGCCACAATCATTGCATTCATTCTCATGTCTTGCCACAATAACCCTAGTGGGTTCCCACCTTAGGATTTTGTCTTGTCAGAATACAGCCACTATTCAAACCTCACTCTGTGATGTTTGTGTGACCCATGGGCTCTAGCCATACAGGGTAATTCGGCTGCTTGATTGCACAGTTGTCACTGTCGAGCAGCACAGTGTCCCCTCTGGAGAGAGGCAGAATACTTGAGCAGAGCGGATCTCCGTGGAACCAGACCGGAGTCGGTTACGATATATTTAACAGACATGATGAAATTACATTCACCAAATCGAGTAACGCACAATAACTAGCATGAACTTCCTGTGAAAAGTTAAAGAAATTTTTACAAAAAGAAACATGCAACTTCTCCCCTAAAAAGAAAAAGTAGAAGCTTTACTAGCTTGGGCACAAAAATCGGTTTATGTCATCACTTCCATGTTTTCTGGAGTTGTGTTTCCTACAAGTTTCACTGACGTGTTTTTGGCATGCTGCCGCTTCGGCCCACACTCTGCTTCTCCAGTATTTGGATCACAAGTAGCCAATAAAATAATTATCCCTTTTGCAATTTATAAGTTTCACGTACTGCTTTTAATATAAACAAAACTATGGTAGCTTTGGATTGGATTGCTAAGGCTGTAATTAACTACCGATGCGATTAAAATCATCTGCGACGAAAGTTTGATTATAGTTAACTTGATCTGTAGCAATCCACTAATAATTATCTGAATACAAACTTGGCGACCTGCCAGACTAATTATAGAAGTAGCTTCAATGTCAGCATAACTCTATAGCCCTTCTGCCATCTGGGGTTCGTAAAATTTTAGTATGCACAGTACAATCCAATTGACAATTAAAAGCTATAACATTCAATACATTTTAAATACAACACAATACCGAGATGTGATGGAAGTTTATAAAATTTAGTAGGCTAGCCCATTGGTAATCTTGCCTTCCTTTTGTATTGCTCCTCCTCTTTTTTAGCCTATAAGCGTCATAGTTCTCCTGTTGTGCCAGCTTTATAGTTCGTTATGGCCAGCGGGTAGTTCGATACCCTATCTCAAGCTCAGATGTAATGCAAGTAACAAGTACGGAGGCTGTTTTATGTATTTCATGTAACAAAGGAGTTTGGGCATTTTGTTTTCTGTAAGGTATTGCAATATAGGTGTCATATCATTGCTTTGGCTTCATAAACTCCCAGCTGCTGTATACACCTTTTGGGTATATTAATCAACTTTCCAATTGCTGAGGGTACTATTAGACAGGAATGTTTCAGTACAATGTTTGAGAGGGGACACAGGAGCTCAGTGCAATTCTTGTAAGTCTGGCAACATCAGCACAGGTACATCATAGTTACGGGGGCAACTTTTAACTGCTCAGGAATGCAATGTACTGTACAAATGGCTGCAGCTCATGTGATGATTGCATGGGGACAGGTAAGTGGGCATGAGAATGGAGAATGAAGATGAGGGAGAGCGCCCAGGGAAATACAGAGAAGTAAAGAGATGTATAGATGCTGGAGAAAATGCGATTCAGAGAAAATTAAAAAAAAATTCAGCACATTTTCACTTGAGTTCATAACATAGGTTGTTTTAAGCAGTTGCAAACCTGGTGGAATTATTTGATGAGGCTGGCCGGACTGTAAAGTTTTTTATCCTTTTCTGGTGATAAGGGCGCTTCTCTTTGTCTGAATGAAATTAAGCCCAGGGCAGCCATTTCGGGGCCAACTGAAGAATAAAGAATCTTCAGCAGATTTATTTTCATTCACAGGAGATGTGTAGGGCTGACTAAGACTTCATGCTATGAGTATGAAGTGAGTATTCCAGTATTGAGCTGTGAGTATTCCAAGGCGGGGGACACTTGGGGGTTCCTGGTTGACATCAAGGATTTATCTCTACTTAATGCGACTGGGCCACTGCACAGCCTCAAAAATTATTTCCTGGTTTCTTTTTACTTTTCGATGGTTTTCTAACTAGGCTCTCTTTGTTTTGAGACAGTATGAATAATCTGTCACTCGCAATATAATTGCAGGTGGGTTGGCAATAAAAGAAGGGGGGGGGGGACTGCGCAAAAATTCCTATGGGTCATTATTTATGTGTGTGTCCTCTCTGGCTCATTCATCAGTGGCCACAAGTTGATTAGCTTCCGCTGGAGTGGAAGTGTTTCTATAACCTGTTTGCTGTTTTGGTTCAACTGTTGGACCCAGCTGTTTCGAGTTCACATGGAGAATTGGGTGGTGTACTAGGAAGCTGCATTGGAAGTCTCTTGGGTGTATGGAGTGAGTCAAGAGGAAGAAGGGATGTTCAACATGAATAGTGGGTGATAGCGACCTTCTATCTTCTGATACAAAACTCTCTCTAACCTAGCTTGTGTGATAGTATGTAATAGTGGCAATATTTATTGTGTGTTTTGGATCAAACTAAGAAATGTTTCCCAAGAGAGACTTATTTGCACCTTGTAAGAGATGAGCTCAACATCAAGGGTGAACATTAAAGTTTAGCGACATAAATATTGGTCCTTATAAGACAGCGGGTATTCTATCGGTTTTACTTCTAGGAGCTAACAAATGGTGCGTGAATTCATGTTTTATAACAAATTTATTTATTATACGGAATAGAATTACGATATAATATTTTACTTCATCAATTTACTTCGCAGAGTGGTTCCTTGTATGTGTACCCCATTTATTTCTTCTAGCGTATTGTGTCGTGTAAACTCGCAGTTAGGAAAAGTCGTAGGATAAATCTTCTTATCGAGTGATCTCTCATCTCATCATCTCCTATAGCTCACAGGGTTATCACCATTTTATCCATACTCCATCCTCTGCTTCTTGGTAAACAAATGCATAAGCAGTGATTGCCGCATACGGTTGACAAAATTTTTTGCAGTCGCAAATTTTCATCCCGAATCGATTCTTCTTCTCTATGTCTTTTCAACATTTTTCAAAGGTTGGGGTAAAAAGTTAGGGGTTCTTTTTAACGAGTCGAAAAATTTTGTGCCGTAATTGTCCGCGTACTCTGCCAACCAATGTTCTCCGGGTTGATGGGAATAGTGGGTGTTGAACACAAAGCAGCCCGTTGGGATACTGCAAATTTGCATCAAAATACTGATCATTAGCGCCAACATGGATTCCATCGGCGCGACAGATAATATCTGAAGATAACATCTGAAGATAACATTAATCGAATCTTCAGGGTTTCATCTCTTGCTTGTCATTTAGAGCACTACATCATCGGTGACAGATAATTAGAGAATGCTGCCCATCTCCAATACATCGTCCTTTACAAAGTAGGGAATCGGGAACAAACCTTCCACTGTGTTGCTGCTAGACTGAATCTCTGAGCTCGTCGTAACATTTTTCATCAAGAGAAATCCCTCTTTGGCAAAATCACTGGTCAAGTCAAATTTGTAAATTTTAGTCCCATTTAGATAGTCTTCTCTCGTAATGCCTTTACTTTCATCATTCAAAAAAGAACCGGTACTGTGTAGAAATTGATAATTTTCTCTTCCGAAGTTTCTTTGGTATATTTTGTCTCATGTCTTTTTCCAACAGGACTTTAAATTCAATGCTTTTGACATTGGCGTGCTGCATCATATATAGGTCGTTGGTGAAATGTCAGCTTAGAACAGTTTGATTGATCAAACTTAAATAGACTTGTTTGGGTTTTTGTTTGTTTTCTTCTATTGTTGTATCAATTTGACCAACTCCACTGCGAATCCCATTCAACTTTAATCTCTTTCGCTCAATGTAGTTGTAACCTTTCAATTACAAATTGAGTTACGAATTTTTTTATTGAGGGACTTACTTTTACCTTGCAAAAGTGTAATTTAAACATGTCGATTTTGACCTTTGCTTTTGCTATCGGTGACTCGTCGGCGGCAAACAAAACCGATTTGCTGGAAGCCCATTAAAATTCCAGTTGACTAATTGGACCGGAAACTACAAGTTTACTCTGTTGAAAAGCAGGAGGTGAGGTTTGCTGCAAAACTTTATAGTTTTCTATAGTTCCTGATGAACATTCGCCTCTTCTTCTTGTCTGAGGTGGTGTGTTTATTAGAATCCTTGCTCTTTGAATTATTGTACATCCAACCCTTTAACTCCCCATGGTAGTTTTTTGCGATGGCGCTAGTTTCAAAAGATTGCTAAAAGCACACCCACAATCCGTATTTGTTGGCATACTTGTTAGGTTTACCTTCTATAGACATTTTCACTCCTTGAGTAGTGAATAAAGGGAGGCTCCCATCCACACTACTGTATTATCGTCAGTGCCGGTAATATAACTTTCGCCGTCTCGGGCAATCATATCTTCGATTTGCAAATGCGAGTTGTAAAGATCCGTATAATAATCGTTACTGCCTGTCATGGTCAACTCGACCCAGCCGTAAAAATCCAACCTGTCGGGTCTTCACCAAAAAAATTGTAGGCTTCATCACAAGCACGGCCAACTGGGGGAATACATTGTATGAAGAACTCTTCAACTTGTCACCTGTCGTACCATTGAGACTCGCCATCATTGCGGACTGAAGTAAAACGTCACCCACCTGTGTCTTTACAGCTGTTTGACTCTCAAAATATTGAATAGCTGGGTCTTCCCAAACCTCTCCTCATAGGAGCCAATTTTCTCCTCCTCTTGACTTGATCAGGCGAACCGCACTAAGCAGGTTCTCTCCAAGATCATGAGCCCTCCAGTCCTTTCGATTTCACCGAAGATGCCAAAGTGTGTCCGCACATTAAGTCAAGTGCAATTTTGCAGCCGACAGACAGCACTCTTTCACCAAGACTGATTGCTCCTCTTTTTAGCAGGGGACTTGCCGATTTTAGGATGGTTGAGACAATACTACCAAAGCTTTTGTCACTCATACCGGGCATAACTTGCCGCCTGACACTCCGATTATGTTCCCAGTTTGTAATACTCTTTGAAAAAATCTTTCAAGTCTTCGGGGGTGTAACGAACCTTACCCATTGTGTCTTTTTTCTCTAAAGTGAACCGTCAGGACAAACTTTCCACCATCAAATGGTATTCGCTTACCGTCGTAGCTTGTTATAAGCACTCGGTCCAGATGGCCATTCATCAATGCGGCGTAATTGTAGTGCTCCAAATATCGTCTACTAACAATTGCTGCACACAGCGCATAGCTTGTGGCACATTCTATCGACTCCTCTCTCGAAAATTTAATGCAGGGTCCGTACAACATGCAGAGCCTAATGCAGAAGTGGCTCACAATTTCACAACAGGGAGTCAAAGCTCAAGTGTGAGAGTATTGGATTGTCTCAAATCTACTCTCTAGGTCGGCAATCCCATAGAGATGTGTACAGCAGTAGCAAGCTTAAACAGATACGAGCACTGAACACCCAAAGAACCAGCCTTTATATGCACTAGCTTACAGGAAACTCATGGCATTCAAACAATTCGACCACTAAGAGATGGTAGAAGTAACATAACCCAATGCAAATGATACAAACACAATAAGACAAATAATAACACGAAAGGTTAATCAGGTATGGCAAACTAGCAGCAAAGAAAAAAGTTTATGATAATTCTTTGTATTTGGCTGGCCCCTGGTCTATGTTAGATAAGCTTTGAAAATCGTAAAATTATAGATATATTCTCTTATGTCAGCTTTAACTATATTGGAGCCTCAGGTCATGGCGAGCATATTGCTACAGAGCGGTAATGGTACTGCAGGGCCGTTAGGGAAAGTTGCGGGGTTAACAGACATCTGGTAGAGAATGCTGCAGGAGCCATCCAGTAGCTGCAGTGCCATTAGAGACAGCTGCATGGACAGCTCGATCTCTGCAAGGCTCTACTACCAATGTAGGACTCTGTGCCAGCACTTGAGAGATATCTAGCTAAAACCATTAGCTATAGGAACCTCTAGGATAGCGTGGGTGTAAGGTTGGTCATAGGGTCTGTATGACACTAAACTCCACCATTTTATCAGTTTATTGCCTAGACGTTAAATTTAACTGATTAGGATCGTCCTAGCAAAAATTTTTTAGATTAATAATCCATCACTTTTACTAGACAATGACCCAATATAAACACTTGGATAGAATTTTATTGTTGGAAATAAAGATTTGCCTTTTTTAAGTTTAATTGGTAATCTAACCAGTAATGGTTTGATGGTGTAGCCGAACGATTAAGTATTGGTAATAAACTGAAAAAATTACAATATGAAGTTCATTTTATTTAACATGATTAGTGGTTTAAGCTTAGTTTCCATACATCTCCCAAGTAATCGCAGCATCTCCTGCGAGCACTGGCGACTCACGAGGAGTTGCGATCCCTGGTTTCCATACTTTTGCATTTGCTGGCGACCGGCTGCGATTCCTTTGTAAATACATGGTAGATTTAGTTATTATTATCATCCTATTAATTAATTTATTTTATTAATATGTGAAAATTAGCTATTTTTATCATGCAAAGAGCTTTTATGTTAATAATTATTATGATAAGAGGCAACCATAATAATAACACAAGTTTATTGCTACTGCAGTTTAAGCAGTAAGTAATAAATAATAATAAATTATTATTAATTATAAAAGGCTGTTGTTATTAAATTATTATTACAATTATTATTATAATTATTATTCATAATAATAATTATCAACTCAATAGCATTATTGTTATTATTTAATTAATCATAACAATTTCACCAGTGAAATTCCCAAAATTATTTTTTATTTATCACTCACTGGTAGCTATTGTTATATTTAATAATTTAAATACAATTATTCAATCGTTATTTATTATTATTAATATCAACGAACAAGCTACGGCTATTGTTGCGCTTTTTATTATTAGAAGCTATAGGTTTTATATGAATGAAGTAAAAAAAATTATTATTATTGATAAGTCAATTTTTTTGTCAATGACAAAAAAATAATAATTATTTTTATAATAATATTACTACTACATGATTGCTTCGGCCATGGTCAACTTTCCTGACCTTTACCCTGATCTTTTAGGAAAAAGACATAAAACGATGTCGCCTAATCTTCAGAATCTATGTTTGGTCGCATGTGTACGGTCTCCATAGATCCTTGGCGATCGCCAGTTGTTCCTGATCGTGGGTGCGTCGCAGAAAAGTACTTTGCAAACAACTTTCGTGGGACGTCGCAGCAACCTCGTAGGAAATCGTGGCACATCGCACAATCACGGTCTCCATAAATCGCAGATCGTGGCAGAAGCTTCTGCGACCTCGTGCGAGCGCTTGGGAGATGTATGGAAACCAGGCTTTAAGAGTCTTCAGAAAGATTTAATATTACCTTTGCTCATAACGTCACCGTCCATCTCTGCTATCACAGCAAACAAATTGTTTTTGTCAAAACCATCTTGTGATAAACACAGGAGTGAGCCATACATGAGTTTTTTGGTGGAACTCCAGTTGATTCTCCGGAAGACTCCGTTGTTTCGGTCAATTCTACAGATATAAAAAAATGTTTGAAATAGTGTCTTCATATACTTTGTTTAGCACTAAAACAACATAGCAGCAGGAGGAACAGAAAATATTAAATAAAACTTACTGAACCTTATAGTTCATGCCAGTTTCAGGGAAGTTTCGAGGGAGTATTTTAAAGTTTTCATATATTGTGATGTCCCCTGAGCGAAACTTATCTGGTCCTCTCAGTCGAGGGTTTTTTTTGTACTCTTGGATACCTTGTCGTATTGTGGATATAAAATCTTCTCTCAGCAGACGAAATTGTATGTCTAAGTAGTCGTCCACACTCTCAAAGCCTGTCAAGTAATCAGAAGTCTATACCAATGGAGTGAAGTGTTATTTTAGTGGCAAAAACTAGTTTTCTTTCATAAAAATAGGATAGATTATCTTTATTGCACAAGTAACAGACGCAGAAACACGCTACAAAAATCGATTTACCTTCGGTAACTCGATTTGGTCGAAGTTGTACTTCATCGGTCAAGTCTTCTTCCGTCGGATGAACTGAAATCTCTCTAAAGTCACCTACAGGTCTGTCATCTGTTTCCATGCGACCAGTTCTAAGCAACTCTTTCTTTCTGTAACGAGATCAGGGACATAGCCACTAAAAATTGACAGTCTCTTTATGAACACGTAATGAGCAAGGGCAAACACTGAGCTTATTGAGTTGTTTTAAGACTCACCTGCTCTCCATCACTTCTCTTTCTTTTTCCATTTTGTCTAACTTAGTCGTGACTTCATTATACATCTTGTAGATACCTGTAAAGGCTTCATTGTCTGCGACTACCCCTCTTAGTAGTTGTCTTACCATTTTAATTTTTTCAAAAAAAGCCGTGAGCACTGTAGCATCCATTTTAATTAGATGGTTGAAAATGCCCATGTAGTTTTGCAGTGACACCAGCAGAGAATCTATCTTTGTCTCCTCAGAATCGAGATCAACAGAAAATCTTTGAATACAAGTCTACAAGCAAATTTTTTCTTCGTGACAGCTTGTTGCCCGTAAAAGTGAAAAATAGTTTGCTAAAAGAAAATTTAATAACAAACTTGTCATTCTCTTTCGACTGCATAGGTTTATGCAATTGCTCATGCAAACTTGTCACATCTGCACCTACATATCGTGTGGTGTCAGCATAATAGGACGGATTTGCTACCAGTTAAACAAAATATGCTCTTTAAGGAATCTAATAACAGTAGGTGAAGGAGGGCAAATGCAAAATTACATGTTTCTATGGTTTTGTCTTCAAAAGATAAATGGGGACTTTTTATCAACTTGTCATAAAGTCTGCATACTCAGTCACATTTAAAGACATGGTTTGCCTTTCGGTAGTATATAATGAAGTTGTTTGCACACTTATCATCAATTGAAGAGTTGTTTGCACACTCATCATCAATTGAAGAGTTGTGCGCACACTCATCATCAATTGAAGAGTTGTGCGCACACTCATCATCAATTGAAGAGTTGTGCGCACACTCATCATCAATTGAAGAGTTGTGCGCACACTCATCATCAATTGAAGAGTTGTGCGCACACTCATCATCAATTGAAGAGTTGTCCGCACACTCCTCATCAATTGAAGAGTTGTGCGCACACTCCTCATCAATTGAAGAGTTGTGCGCACACTCATCATCAATTGAAGAGTTGTGCGCACACTCATCATCAATTGAAGAGTTGTGCGCACACTCATCATCAATTGAAGAGTTGTCTGCACACTCATTATCAATTGAAGAGTTGTGCGCACACTCATCATCAATTGAAGAGTTGTCTGCACACTCATCATCAATTGAAGAGTTGTGCGCACACTCATCATCAATTGAAGAGTTGTCTGCACACTCATCATCAATTGAAGAGTTGTGCGCACACTCATCATCAATTGAAGAGTTGTGCGCACACTCATCATCAATTGAAGAGTTGTGCGCACACTCATCATCAATTGAAGAGTTGTGCGCACACTCATCATCAATTGAAGAGTTGTGCGCACACTCATCATCAATTGAAGAGTTGTGCGCACACTCATCATCAATTGAAGAGTTGTGCGCACACTCATCATCAATTGAAGAGTTGTGCGCACACTCATCATCAATTGAAGAGTTGTGCGCACACTCATCATCAATTGAAGAGTTGTGCGCACACTCATCATCAATTGAAGAGTTGTGCGCACACTCATCATCAATTGAAGAGTTGTGCGCACACTCATCATCAATTGAAGAGTTGTGCGCACACTCATCATCAATTGAAGAGTTGTCTGCATACTCAGTAATTCACGGAGGAGTTATCTGCACATCCATTTATATATAGATTATTCTAAAGCTGATGTTTCATCACTGAGTAGTATATGAAGAAGCTATGTGCGCATTCAGATATCTTAGGTGCTTGAGGCTACGCTAACGCAATAATATTTACTCTGCTAATTTTTAAGCGACCTTAACGTTTAGTGTAATTTCCGCCAATGTAAATCAATCATAACATGTAAGCATTCAAAGCCATAAGTAAATTTAGCTGTCTTCTTTTATAACGATTATAAGTTGTCAGACTAAAATTTATGAAAATAAACAATTTTGTAACATCTATTGTTCTTTGCAAAATGATTAATGATAAATAATTCTACAATAATACAAAGAAATGAACAGTTATCTTTTTCAGCATTTTTTCTGTATAATAATTCTACGGCAGTAGTAATATATGAGCAGATCTCCCTACCAAGTGTTTTTTTGTGGTTCTGGTCTTGGGGGTTATGCAATGGGTTACGGCGTTGGATGAATTCGTCGAGTTTATATTGTATTTTACTTGAGGGGTACTTGAGTGGCATTTGAATGGCATTTAAGTGGCATTTGAGTTTTGATTATTTTTTTACTTGATTTGAACTCATATGGCAGCTAGATTTTGAATGTATGGCATTTAAGTTTTGATACTTTTTCACATAATTTGAACTCATATGGCATCTTGAGAGAGAGAGGAGAGAGAAGACAGAGAGGAGAGAGGAGAGAGAAAGGAGAGAGGAGTTTTATCTACATTGAATAACTATATTGATCAAAAATGAAACATTTTATGATTATATACATTGATTACATAATAAATAGGGAAAATCTTCCTATATAATATAGCTAGAGTCAGTAAATACTAAGTAATACAAAACAGTACAACTTGTAATGACAATCAATGTATACATACATATGGTATCTTGAGATAAAGAAAGAGAGAGAGGAGAGAGGGAGAGAGAGGAGAGAGGAAGAAAGAGAGGAGAGAGGAGAGAAGAGATATATCTACATTGAATAAATATATTGATCAAAATGAATCATTATATGATTATATACATTTATTACATAATAAGTATGGAAAATCTTCCTATATAATATACCTTTACAATAATGTTTTTGATGTACTGATGTTTGGTAAAAAAACTACATTAGTTAAGTTTTAAATTCATATGAAAAAAATTTGTGTCAATTTAGTATCTACTCCCAGGACTGATACTCCCCTAAAATAACCCATAAGGCTCAGCCTAAAAACAAGTTTTAGGGGGTGTTTTTGTGCAAGATACAATAAAAATAACTGTGTTTGTATATATCTAGAGAGAGTGTTTAGAGGAGAGAGAGAGGAGACTTGAGCATAAATATTCCTGGTAAATTATTTATTTACAATATTATTTGTAATTATTAGTGAAAGAAATTATGAGCAAGGTACAATAAAAATAACTGTGTTTGTATATATCTAGAGAGAGTGTTTAGAGGAGAGAGAGAGAGAGGAGACTTGAGCATAAATATTCCTGGTAAATTATTTATTTACAATATTATTTGTAATTATTAGTGAAAGAAATTATGAAATACTGGCGAGTAATTAAGTAATTCAGTAAGGAAATTGGTTGGAAACGTAGTAATATTATTTAAATACAACATTGCTTTGCAACAATGATTAATAAAAACAATTATGGATGTTGGTGAGTAATTAAGTAATCTAGTAAGGAAAACTGATTGAAAATCACGGTAATATTTGGTAAAAGATACTTGCAACATGTTTTATCAGCGAAAAAATCAAACAATTTTCAAATGTTTACGAGTACTAAGCGATTTAGTAGGAAAAACCAACTGAAACACGCATTTCAAATATTTACGCGTAACTAAGTGATTCAGTAGGAAAAACCAACTGAAACGCGCAATATCCGTTTTTGAAATATTTACGATAAACACAATTGGGATATTACTGTTATCAAAGAAATCAAGCGAGTATCAAATGTTTACGAGTAACTAAGTGTTTAGTTGAAAAAAATCGATTGAGATCGTGTGACATCCGTTACAAAATATTTTACGTCAAGTTACCAACGAGAAAATAAATATTTCTTAGAATATCCGCTATAGCGAGTTACGATAATTTTTACGCACCTTGAAGGTTTTCAGTCCATTTTCAGTCAGATCAAAATTTATGCGAGACGTTTTAGGTATTATTTCAGTCGACGTAATGTTACCAGTTCATTTTTAAAAAGTAATTAATTATAATATAACGAAAGTGCCCCGCAAGTGTCATTTTACTAATAAACTCATTCCAGAAAAGACATTAATCATCATCTCGCTTAATCCTATATGTTTTGATCTTTTTAATATCAAGTGTGTCGCTCGAGAAAAGTCATTAGTTACACCTAAGCACTATTTATTATCATGCTATTTCTATTTAAAACAAAAACAACAAACATCCATAGATGATGGAATTATAGGTCGAATTCAACCTAAAAAGGAAGAGAACTTGATTGCATCTATCTCCTGTTTTTTATTGTTTCATTACATATTAGTTAATATAGATACAGCCTTCCACCAAAACGGATTTGTGGTTTTACTTTTAATCCTAGGTATCTCCGCTATCGTCTAAAAAACATGAGCAAAGCATGACTTTATCCACTTGTTTTATTAGTTAGACTGTTACTTTTTTTAAAATATCTCATTGTTTTTTGTGTGAAATACAAATAATGTTTCAACATACATAGTATATTTTCTATTTTTAGGAAGCTGTTTTGTCTAATAAATCAAGAGTTATATGTTACATATGCATATTTAAATGCTATCAGATATCTTTGAAGTGTTTATTACATTCCTAACTCATACTTAATGTTGTAAACTATAATTGGAGCTCTCACATTTTAATTTACTGTCTGATGATATAAAGATGGAGCTACACTACATCATTGTTTTGCTGATGATGTGTCTATATGATTGTTTGTGGTAGTGTGTGTTATAGTAGAGTATATCAATAAACTGCAATTGAACTAGTTATTAAATGCTATCAGTACCTGTAAAGTATTTTATTACATTCCGAACTCATGCTTAATGGTGTAAACTATAATTGAAGCTCTCACATATTAATTTACTGTCTGATGATATAAAGATGGAACTACACCGCATCATTGTTTTGCTGTTGATGTGTCTATATGAAAATTGTTGCTATAAAAATATGTTTGAAGGATGTGAGTTGTCATTCAAATGAAATGTAAGTTTCATCCTAGCTAGTTATATTTAAAAGAGGTTGTAAAATTTGTTTATCCAACGCTCTACATTCAAAAATTTTAGCTAGATGGAAAGACAGTTTACAGGAGTGTTTGTGGTGGTTAAGCTTATTAAACTATTTAATCTCTATCTTCCTATTTTTTTAACCAACTTCCTAATCGTCTTCCACTTTTTTAAAAAACAATATCATTTATCATAGTAATAATCAGAAAATCAGTCTACAAATTAATCTTGATAAATGACTTCAATGTTTTGTATATAAGAGAAACTATTTTTTTAAACAGTATCAGTTTTCATTTATACTTCATCATCTGCAACATCTACACATCTGCAAAACAACAATGGCTAGCAATATCCCTACAACAAATGAGTAAGTTATTTATACTATCTTTTACAATTTTGTTGCAGTTACATTTATAAATTTATACAAATGTATATATATATATTACTTGTAGGTCTACATCCTCAAATGATGCATTAGAGATAAATATAGACGAAATAGATTTCAGTACCATGTAAGTATATTATTGAAACTTTATTATTCAACTGTATTATATAGAGTTTTTAATTAATCACAATCTTGTTTTATTGCTTTATTAAGCTCTACCGATGATGAAACAATGAGATGGTTGGACGAATGTTTTAAGGAAACGGAGAAGCCAAAAAAGACCAAGCCTACCGCGCACATTGCTATGAGTAAGTATTTTTCTGTATTATGAAAAATGTAAATTTTTCTGTAGGTAAAATAATAACGACTCTACATTTACTACGTTATTTTTGTAGAGAAAACATCTACACGATTCATTGCAAGCGCATGTTATGTAGGAAAAGATGAATCATTTCTCTCCTATGATCGTCACACATTTGAATGTAAGTATGATAAAAATATTATTTACTACATACTCATTCAATTTTAATAAATTTTTTCAAAAACTAACATAATTACATTCATATTTTCTATTTTAGTTCAAGCAGAGAACCTGCAGCTAGAGCAGCACAGAAGGAGCAGTGTTATAGATGGAGAGATAAAAGATGATAAGGAGTGCTTCAAGTGTAAGTGATATGCGTTATCTTTATATACATATACCATACTCAAGACAGTTATCTATATATATATAATGAGAATTTGTTTATTTTGCTTGTAGATATCGATAACAAAAACACAAGATATTTTCTTTCAGTGCTTTCGTTGCTATTGATATCGTATTGTACAAAGACTCTGAGCGAAGCACTGAAAGAAAAAAAAGACAGTATTCCGTGTATATTTTGTGGTAAGAAGTTTAAATTAGGGAAGATGCATGAGCCTGGCCGAGTTCTTTCAAGACATTTTTTTGCTCACTTGTTTATTTTTTATTGTTTATGCGGAAAATCACATACAACTTTGAGAGAACTCCAGCAACATACTTGTATTTTGAAAACTAAAATGTTTTTTGTTGTTGATATTGCTAGTTATGATAATTTTGTTTTATTTATTAATAAAAAATATTCTGAGTTAGTTATGAACATTACTTTTCCCAAAAATTTTATGTTAGTATATCTCTATCCAATAGAAGGTTATTTTTCTGGAAACATCGATTTAGATTTTGAGGGATTAGGGTGTAAATGGTTGGCAATAGCTAAAAAACCGGTTGCTGGAGATCAAAAGCTTTTACTTAAAACCCAGCGTAAAAAAATGAGAGCACTTATATCTTCAGATTCTGATTTTTCAGAAACTGAAGAAAGTAATAATGACTTAATTTCTGTTGCTAGTTCACAGTGCAGTCCAAAAACCAGTGTTTTAGAATCTAATACAACAGATAACCCACAAACTCAAGTAGATTTAAAACAAAGCCAAAAGATTGATATAACTTCACTGAAATTAATTTTGAATATAAAAGATGGACTGAAAAAAAAGGGTTTTAATGATTGTGTTAAATTGAAATTAGCGTCTATTAGACAGAAAATGCAAAAAAATTCAGATTTTTCTCAAGAAGAAATTCTTGTATTAACTGCACTCTTAGGTGAGTTTTAAAATTTTTATTTCACTATATTTTTTATTATTATCATGGCTCTGGAATAGGTTTTATGCAACTATCCTATTTTATAATTTCTTACCACAAAATATATAGTTAATAGGATGTTTTTTTTATAAATACTCTCTATATATATATTATATATACAGACAATAGTCTGTGTTTTTTATGAATACTTTATTCATATGTATACACTTCATGTAGAATTGTTCTGTCATTAGTTTACCTAATGTATTATTTTTGTTTGTTTTGTGGTTAAAAACTCCATACGCTTCATTCTTACTGTATTACTTTGCATAATATTACAAAATAAATATTACATCAACTACCTTCAAACTGCATCCAAGTGATGAAACAGTAAATTTCACATCTGTATTACTGAATCTATAGCATTGTTATGAAAAAGACTGTAATTACTTAATTATTATGTCATATCGTGACAAACTATCAACACCCAATTCACAAAACTGTAAAACCTAAAGTATAATGCTTGTGGTTGTAAAAAGTCTTCTACTGTTTTGGTTTCTCAAACAAATTATAAAACATTTTCACAATTTTTGTGCAAAAGCGGAGTTGTCTTACCATTTTGACACAATGTGCCGACAACTTTTACATATTTTTTCAAAAACGAAGTTTAGAAATTATAAATGGGAGTTGTCTTAACATTTTTGAAAAATGAGACGATAACTTGAAATATTTATTTTTGTGTCGGAACATTGAAATTTTGTAACATTTTAGAGTTGTAACCCCGAAAGTTTTACAAATTGGCTAAATTACCAATGTTAAATATGGATAAAATACTTTATTACACTAAATATATACAAATTATTGCACAATACAAATAATATGTAATTTAATGTTTATGAGTTGTTGCTGATAGATTTTGGCGAGTCGACGGTCATTCACTTGTACACGTATTCTATCTAAAAGCATACATAGATGTCGTTATAACAACTACATTATACTATGGTGAAAAATACGGCTATTAGTAGTTACTTATTACTAGTGAAGATTAACATACCTTAATTAAATTTCCGATATTGAAATCCTGCTAGCTTCGCTTGAAATGTGTTTGTCATCTTCATTGCTTTTCTCACTATCATTGTCGACAACTTCATCTTTTTCCTCAAATTTTTTGTTCTCAGAGTCATCATCCGTCATATTATCATCTTCTTCATCAGTATAAGCATCAATGTTATCATTGTCATCATCATCATCATCATCATCATCATCATCAGCAGCATCATCAGCGGCAACATCATCATCATAACTTTTCATCAGCTCAGCATCGTCAAATAGAGAAAGTCTGAAAGCTATTCCTTCTTTTTCACTTGAAGTAGATATAAGCATCAAAGCTTCTTCAACACTCAGAATCGTGAGAATGTGTTTCTTTGTGCCGCTTTCAGTTGTCATCGTACTTTTATAGTGGATCATACCGCATTCATGATTTTTGATCTTCAAAACGTTCTCAGGAGGGACAACAATCTTCCCAGTCATCAAAGATCCGTCATTCATCATGTATCTGTAAGTGACAGTGTGAGTGATACGTAAAGGCGATGTATCTTGTTTTCGTTTTCGCTGCTTCGACTTCAAATTTTTCCAAACTGAAAGTCTAGTGAATGTCAGAAGAGTGTTGACAGGAATATTATCGAAAGTGATGATATCAAAGTATGCTTGCAACTGTTTCAATGATTTTTTTCTCAAGATTTTGGCTATAACTCGTTGTTTTAGCCCTTGATGATGATGATGATTATCTCCTACAATACGTAGATCGGGTTGATTTTCTTCTAGCTTTCCCATGTACACTACGATTTGTGAAGAGCCGGGATCAAGTTCCTGTAGCTCCATCGTAAGTTCTTTGTCAATCAGTGACTTGACTCGAATTCGGTGATTGTTTTTTAAAACATATTCATAGTCCAATATACCATAATCTTCAACGTAATTAACATCGAAAACCTCCAATATCGTAGGAATTGGTAAATCCAACAAACTCACAAAATTTCCGATTTCCAACATTCCTTTCTGCATAGCTCCTGTCATTATTCCAGCCATCTCGAGCAATTCAAACTCTCTAAGTTTGTTTGCGGTATTATTCTTGCAGTTGCTGAATAAAAAGGAAATTGAAGCTTGAGATAATGTCACTATCGATTTTTTGATATCCTCCGTTCGTTTGACTTCACTGTTCTCATGCAGATATGTGTAGTCCGGTGTGGGACTCAAAGGAGAGTCAGCTGAAACTACATGATGGTTCATTGCTATATCAGCATGAGCATTGGTGTTTGAGCGAGAAGATGTATCATTAAAGGTGTTAGGATTGGATCTTCTATCATCAATGTGAATGCCGTTGGCGGTGGAAATGATGGTTGTAGTGGAAATAGCGTTAGTGTTGTTGGTAGCTGTGATTGGTTCAATATGGAGCTTAGGAAGTGCTTTGGAGTGTGATGTCATCATACCTGCAAAAAGTAAAAGAACTTAGTTTAATGATGTAAATATACTGAAATTATTGTTTTATTAAAAGATTGTTTTTAAAAACTAAGATTCAAAAACCTAGATGTTTCAATTAATTAAAAACAAATAATTATTTTAGTGCTTCTTACCTTGTTGCTCTCCTAATAGCTGTAGTAGATGTTGCTCCTCTGTTAGTCGCTGTAGAACTGGATGCTTTCTGTGTGAAAACGATGGCTCTTATATAGCTAAAGTTGTACTGATTAAACCCTATGAACACCATCACGTGTCAATCTCTATGAATCAACATTTGTTCACGCGAAGGAAAGTCAATGGTTTCGCGGGAATAAATGAATTATTTTCACGCGAATACAAACCAATGCTTTCGCGGGAATAAATAATTTATTTTCACATGAATAGAAACCAATGCTTTCGCGGGAATAAATAATTTATTTTCACGCGAATAGAAACCAATTCTTTCGCGGGAATAAGTACTTTATTTTCACACGAATGCAAACTGTTGCCTTCGCGGGAATAAATGATTTAATTTCCCGCGAATGGAAACCGTTGCTTTCGCGGGAATAAATATTTTATTTTCACGCGAATAGAAACCAATGCTTTCGCGGAAATAAATGATTTTATTTCCCGCGGATGAAAGTCAATGTTGTCGCGGGAATAAATACTTTGTTTTCACGCGAATGGAAACCGTTGCTTTCGCGGGAATAAATACTTTATTTTCACGCGAATACAAACCGTTGCTTTCGCGGGAATAAATAATTTATTTTCACGCGAATAGAAACCAATGCTTTCGCGGGAATAAATATTTGCTTTCGCGGGAAAATAAAGTATTTATTCCCGCGAAAGCAACGGTTTCCATTCGCGTGAAAATAAAGTATTTATTCCCGCGACAACATTGACTTTCATCCGCGGGAAATAGAACCATTTATTCCCGCGAAAGCATTGGTTTCTATTCGCGTGAAAATAAAATATTTATTCCCGCGAAAGCAACGGTTTCCATTCGCGGGAAATTAAATCATTTATTCCCGCGAAGGCAACAGTTTGCATTCGTGTGAAAATAAAGTACTTATTCCCGCGAAAGAATTGGTTTCTATTCGCGTGAAAATAAATTATTTATTCCCGCGAAAGCATTGGTTTCTATTCGCGTGAAAATAAAATATTTATTCCCGCGAAAGCAACGGTTTCCATTCGCGTGAAAATTATTTAGTTATTCCCGCGAAAGCATTGGTTTGTATTCGCGTGAAAATAATTCATTTATTCCCGCGAAAGCATTGGTTTCTATTCGTGTGAAAATAAAATATTTATTCCCGCGAAAGCAACGGTTTCCATTCGCATGAAAATTATTTAGTTATTCCCGCGAAAGCATTGGTTTGTATTCGCGTGAAAATAATTCATTTATTCCCGTGAAACAATTGACTTTCCTTCGCGTGAACAAATGTTGATTCATAGAGATTGACACGAGATGGTGTTCATAGGGTTTAATCAGTACAACTTTAGCTATATAAGAGTCATAGTTTTCACACAGAAAGCATCCAGTTCTACAACAGCTATCAGAGAAGCAACATCTACTACAGCTATTAGAAGAGCATCAAGGTAAAAACTTAATAAATTACAGTTTTTACTCATATATTATTTATTATACTAAAACAACTGAACAAAATTAATCATCTGTTTTTTTTGTTTTTTTTCAGATTCAATGACAAAAAATGGAAATAGTTAACAACACAGAATCAGAAACTCAGCCTAAATCTTTGACTCAAGAGGACTTGATACTTCTACAAAACATATGCAATAAGAAAATTGAAGAGAGAGTGCGAATTATCTCAAACAATTGTAAATTCATACAGAAAGACTTGATAGAGCAGCTAAATAGTTTTCGAACTGAATCTTTTCTAACATTAAAGCTCTTAGGGAATGATGTTACGTCAGACATTCAGAGATTACATTATGTATTACAACAACGACAATATCAACTACAACAGGTAAACACACCAATTTCTATCGAGTGTGCTCGTAAAGAACTTGCTCTAAAAAGAAGAAACATGCAGCGACAGTCCGCTCAAAGACAAGCTAGAAGGGTAAGGACTCAACAACGTAAGACACGAAAAGCTACAAAAACATCCGATTAACAGTCAATTTTTGATGATAAGGTAATAATTAATAAAAAAGTACTATTTAGTAAGAGTTTGTAGTTGTTTTAAATTTCTGTTTAACCATTCTATACTAATACATAACTTTTTATTTTAGTTCATTATGGAATCAAAAGTACATAGAACAGAAGTCTTCCTTCCTAAGTTTGTATTATTTAATATTTACTGACTCTAGCTATATTGTATGAGATTTTCCCTACTTATTACACAATAAATGTATATATTCACATATTGTTTCATTTTTAATCACTGTATTTATTCAATGTAGATGTATCTCCTCTCTCCTCTCTCCTCTTTTTATCTCTCCTCTCTCTCAACATACTCTCTCCTCTACCAAATACTCCTCTCTCCTCTCTTGCAGTTATTTCCCAAATACTGTAGATTTTAACCATCTAGAGGTCTAATTTGGTAATTTTCCAACATATTTTATAGCATTTAATATACTTATTATGTAATAAATGTATATTATTCAATGATGTAAATGTAAATATATCCATAAATATGTACATAATTATCCATATATACATAAATGTATAAAAAACTAAAAAAAATCTCTCCTCTCTCTTCTCTCCTCTCTCATCTCTCCTCTCCCCTCTCTCCAGAAGATTTTCCCTACTTATTATGTAATCAGGTATATAATCATATAATTTTCATTTTTGATCAATATATTTGTTCAATGTAGATATATCTCCTCTCTCTATGTAGATATAAATATAGCCATAAATATGTACATAACTAACCATATATACATGAATGTATAGAAAACTAAAAAATCTCTCTCCTCTCTCTCTCTCTCTCTCCTCTCTCATCTCCCATCTCTCCTCTCTCCTCTCTCCTCTCCCCTCTCTCTCACAAGATACCATATGAGTTCGAGTTATGTAAAAAAGTTATCAAAACTTGAATGCCATACATTCAAAATCTATATGCCATATAAGTTCAAATTAAGTAAAAAACTAATCAAAACTCAAATGCCACTTAAATGCCATTCAAACGCCACTCAAGTACCCCTCAAGTAAAATACAATATAAACTCGGCGAATTCATCCAACGTCGTAACCCATTGCCTCAACCCCAAGGTCTAATCCACAAAAAAACACTTGATAGGGAGATCTGCTCATATATTACTACTTACGGCACATAGGAAATAGACGTCGTAGGTCATCATAAATGAAAAGCTTTAATGATGATAATCTGCTTTCATAGTAATTGTTTGCTGAACCCAGAAGGCAAATAATGGTTACCATAAACTAACTCTGATTTTCCGACCGATCAATGAAGCAAAAAAGACAGCCAAAAACTTTTGAACACGAGTTGTCTCTCATTTTCACATTTACTCCAAAATTTCTGAATAGAAGCATGAAAAAATGTTGTGTATTACATGCTGGAAAAAAGTCTTCGTTTGTAAAGGCCCTGTCTTTGTGATATCAAAACCATTAGTGCCTATTATTTCAGTAAGGAGAACGTCTTGTTGTGGTGTAAAAAAAATTAACAAAATCTCCTACCGTGTACAAAAATGGTGTGGAATCATCGAGAAGAACAGCCCTCAAAGCTTCAGAGTATTCTTGGAAGGCATTATCTGCCTGTATGGCGTTATTGATCACAGTTAGGATGAGATCTATCCATTCTTTCCCCAGAGTTGGATCACCAAGAAGGAGAAGAAATGATTCTTCCATGCAGAACCTCACAGCCTCTTGTGGCGATTCCGCAGACATTACCTCTAACCTGGAAAACCATAGAAAGAAATGCAAAATACTTTCATAGCTAGTTAGCTCATTTCATTTTTGTACCACAGGTTCATGCATGGCTTACTGTTTGTACACAATAGATCTTGCAACGTATTCCCGACCACCATGGCCTCCGCCATTTCCCCGAGCTCCACATCCTCTGCTTGCCCTAACAGAATTTTCAGTTCCTTTGGTTTGTTGTTCATCATTTTCTTCACAATCACTTTCCTGACCAATTTTCCAATTGTTGTACTCTACCTGACCTCTTCCTTTTCTCCCTCTGCCTCTGCCATTATCCCTCTTACTCATTGATCAAACAAATGGTTTGTAAACTCTAACAAATATCAATGAAACAATTTTAAACCAGTTTTGTATTTTTTTATCGGCAATCAACAGTTTTACATAAAAGTCTGTTGATGGAGTAGTAACAAAGTCAACCTTAGCCGAGCAATGTTATTGATTAGAGCACATAACCAAAGCAAGTGAAGTGAGTCACACTTCACAAATAGGGCCTTTGTTTCATAGTCTAATGTTTAGTTTAAGCGGCCGAATTGTGCAGTCGTGTTTTCTCAATACTGCACCAAATTCGACTAAATAAAGCAGTCACGTTTTAGTCGAATTTCCAGCCGTAAGTGCGGCAAGGGCTGCCGTAACTCCAACATGAAATTTGCCAGTCGTATTTTCAGGCGTGTTTAGAGCGATATTTCAACAATGACCCGCATGGCAGCCCACGAGGTGATAATTTTATGTATTGGTGATTGTGAACGCCACACAACCATGTAATAGTAGAGGTTGTTCTTGTCATTGATTGATGAGAGACAGCCTGCCAATCAATCAAGTGATAACAATCCGCTCATGATGTCAAGTGGTCATGGTCATCTCAATAATAAGGATAATAATAAATAATAACAACAATTGAATTAATAATAATTATAATAAATATTATTATTGTTTAATGTGTAAATAATTATTATTATTTATTGTGTAAATAATTGTTATTATTTATTGTAATTATAAAAAATAATAATAAATGATAATAAAACACTGCTAAGAGGCCTGATTGTTTAAACCAGGAGTACTTTGCAGCCGAATCACAAAACCGACTATCCAATCCGTCTCAACTCCTGCTGATTAAACCGGCCGTAGGTGCAGTCGGTTCTCAGCCAGATTCATAACACGACTGCCTAATGCGGCTGAAATCCGGCCGTTTAAACTAAGCATAACAATACAATCTTACATTGTGTTGGCTAATTACATTGTTACATTAGTAGCTTTACTTATGACGGATGATGAAGTACTAACCAGTTGCAGTCCAATATAGCTACAGATAAGCTTGACATCATCTGCTGGCACTTGATAAACTACAATAGACAAAGTGATATGACAGGATAGCAGATGTTGCCAGACAAGATAGCAAACGAAATGCTTATCATACGGTTTCTAAAGCCAATTCTGTGAGCTACTGCACCACGTTTGAGAAAACTCAACACATTTTGCTGATTGCACTAAATTTCTTCTGCTTTGCAAAATTGTGGCTTGATTTAATTCTTAATTGTGCTTATCTAGTGGCCCGAAATTTATTGTCATTGGCTGAAGCAGTCCACAGCGTAGCAAGTTATGCGCTTGAGATATTTTAATCTGACAATTATTTACACATAGTAATAAGGGAGTAATAATAGCTACTAACCAGACCACCACTAAATATCGGCTATAGGAGCCACTACTATTGGCCATTACCTAAGCTAAGAGGATTTAACTTCTCAATGCACAAAAGTTGCACTTATGTAGCACCTCACTGTTAGTGAGAAGGAATTGCGCAATGCATAGCGCACAGAGTAAATAATGATCCTGTGAAAATTCAAACCTGTCTAAACAGCTTTTGGGAGACCTGAGTTTTGCAAACTGATACACTGGGTTTCTTTTGAATGCACCATGTGAGTTGGAATGGAACATGGTGTAGAAAGGAAAGAAGAACATGACATGCATGTGCGGAAATGTTTTTAGAATAAAACAAACCAAACCAGGAAAAAATGCATACTTTAGGGTAAAGAAAAGTACTCTGGTATCTTTTCCTAAAAGTTTCAACAGTTGTTCGCAGTAAAAAGTAAGTCATCATACTGACATTCATTCATTCAGATGAAAAAGATGTCAATTTGATGTTTTACTTAGCGGAGTTTTAAACTTCATGCTTTTTAGAATGAATTCCGAGGTAGCATTTTGCACTGCAGAGTTGGCATTACTTCAAAGATAAGTTTGCAGCTATTTTAGGACATGTCTATGTTTGCTCCAGGTTTTTCTGTGTTCACCCCTGTCAATACTCTTTCCAGTTTATGTTCATTCTGATATCATACTGTAGCGGATTTTTATGTCCACTACCTTCCGCTAGGGGGTTGTGCTGGCAGACGCGCCGTCTGTGCAGCCACAACAAGGCAGTCAGCCTCTTCAGGCCTGACAAGTGGTGGTCGACCTCAACCCAGAGGTGACCCTGTACTGAATCGGTGCAACGCAGTGTTGCAAAGCGAGTGGCTAACTTTAACAACGGTAGCAAGGAGCCCTCGGCTCAGACATACACAGCATAGTTTTGTGTGTATAGACCATTTATTTATTACAGAATAACAGGTAAGACTGGCAATACAAAGCAAGAGAACACACTCTTGCCATATCAGTAAGTGCAATGATTATGAGAAAACTTCTCCCTTTTATAGGCAGAGTTGTGGAAAATAACTGCCATGCACAGGAAGCATGGCAGGAAGTTATATGATACAAAGGCACAATATAATATATATAACAATGACATTGTCCAATGAGATAGCTAGGTAAGTAAAACATCACTGATGCCCATAAGTAAGAGGCGGAGTTCACAAGCAACTTGGCCAGTGATTGGTTAATATTGTTCCTGGGCGTTACACAGCCTTGGGTCCACTGTCTCCTTTATCCAAGGGTAGTTATCTTTGGGAGGTGGCGTCTGAAGGCTCTTAGGCTAGGTTACGTCATCCTGGCCATGGCGGCCATCTTGTTGCCGACCCGGGATAGCAACCCAGGGTCGGTATAGTAAATACTGAGTGCCGAAGTAATAATAAATACTTATGAGAGCAATATAATTGCCATAACAGATGCTGGCCTTTGTCTGTCATAATCAGGGGAGGCATGCCTGTGGTAACCACCAACAGGGGGGCCTCTGCGCAGTAGTGGTCACTGTATGTAGTCAGTAAAATCCACCACAATACTATCATTATAATCTTTTCAGCGGTACATTAGCAAAAGCATAAAAAAGTTGTAGCAGTCATTTCAGCTACTAGGTTTTCAGTTAAGATTATTTTCAGTCAACAGTCTTCTATTCAATTCAGTGTTAAGTGGGTTTAACATGGCTCATTGTAACAATAATACTGCAGCAATTGCATACAAATTCTGCATACCTGATGCCTAGAATGTGTAGCTTGTTGTTGAGTCACTTTTTACCATCGATGTAACTGTGTCGTATCACTATAGAGATTCAGGCTATAGAGAGAGCTATGTTACGACACTTCTCCTTCAAGCCTCACAGGGTACTGTCAACCCTATCAGCAGTTCACAAAGTATGCATTGAATTTGACCCGTTTCATTGGGCAATCGATATCTATTACATTGCATACAACAATGACAGTTTCTAACGGGAGTTCGGGAATTCCCCTAAAAGGCTAAAATAAACAGGCATCTATAAGCTTTTTAAACAAGCAGGGTTGCTAACTATTTTTACCATTGGGGAATTTTCCCCGGATGAAATTTTCCATACCCGTTTTGATAAATGCTTTTAAGTTTGCATACTGTATGCTGCTTATTCTTGTGCCAATCTTTAGCGTATAGACAAGTTTATGATTGGCATAAAGTTTATTAGCGTGTATGGATGGATAGATAGATGAGTACCCTCATCTGACTATTCTCAGTCCATGTGTCCTTTATTTCTTCGGTCTGATAAACTTAGGTGTGTTTGCTCAACATCATGTACACATTTTTGACCGGTTTCTCAAATGAAAAATGTCTTGAGTTTATTCTGAGGAAGTAATCTGGCACATAATGACATGGCAAGTCAGTTAGATGCTTGATTTCTCATGAACGCAAAATTAAATCTAGCGTTAATATTACTGTCAGTTTTTCAGCATCGCTGTCAAAAATCGTTGTTGAAATTGCAGCAAGAATACTGCTCATCAGCTGATTTCATTGAATATAAGATAACAAAGTTGGAATGATAACTTAATCTTATCTAGTGAATATTTAGCACAGCTTCATACATAGTGTGTCGATAGGTAGGCTTTCTTTTATCACTAAATGTAAGCATTGCATTGTTATTATGCACTCAATGACATAACAATAATTACAAAAGAGGCTGAGACTAAAAGCTTGTAATAGCTATTACTATTTGCTGTCGAGAGGTTTATTGCCAAATAGTTTGCCTTTTGTGAGGTATACAAAAACTCCAAACTACCTTTATATGCAGGTAAATACAACAAATATGTGTCTACAGTCACAGAATCAATCATTTTACTGACATGTAAATCATAATAAGCAAGGACAAAACTTTTGTTGAGTGGAGAACAGATAGTTGTCTGCTTCGGTTAATCCCTCGATGTACCATATATTTGTAGTAGTGGCAAAAAATGAAATCTTTTGTAGACGTGTGATTTTTGCATGTGTTCTAGTACTGCAACAGATCTACGTAGAGTGGCAACTGCTCTAACAGCCTGCAATGGTATTTGCTTGCTGTAAACACTGATTCAGTTTAGTGTACCTTGGCTGCACGCGACGTGCGTCAATAGGACACACTAGCCAACCCGCTGGAGGTGTAGGCTGTCACCACTACAACCTGCAGCAGGCCAGGGGTGAAGCAGATGAGTCAAGCCATACTGATAGCTGACCGAAGGACTTTCGTGCTTTAAATGAACTATTGTTATTGCTAACTCTTGTGGTAATTTTCCATAATGTCATATTGTAAAGGATTTTGTCACACCTTCACCGAACAGCTACAAACTGCTAACTGCGAACTGCTAACAAATGGCGTTGCAGATATGGGTGACCCAGGGTGGAGGAGAACGTCTGTAGTATCATGCGTTCTATGTGTCTGTCTGGTAAATCTTCATAGGCTATTCGAACTAGTCTTTCTACCTCGCTAGCTTGTTCTTGGAGGGAAGTCTTCAATGCCTTTTTCAAGTGTGTTACACTCTGTAGTGCCTCACGGCGTGTAAGGCCAAAGCTAGCACGGAGTGCTGTGAATACTGCTTGCAGGGTGTTGGGTCTACCACATTCCAGTGCTTCATCACGAAGTGCTTGTCTCACATGGAGCAGGGCTTGGTGGGCATTCCACTCATTGGCTTCAGCGATCTCTAAGAACCGTATGATGAAATATTCTACATCACCTTGCCCATTGAACTTAGGAGGTTTGAAGTTCCGTGTAGGAGCAGGGGAAGGTGCAGGGTGTTGCAACACTCCTCACAGGGTCTGTGTGAGTCTGTCTAATGCCTCAGCTTTTGCCGTGCTCGCTGGCAACCGCCCGAACTCCTGGCTCTCCGTGCAGCCATCAATGTAGAATATAGCCTTCACAATCAGCAGGGTACTCGTCAGCGCGGGAGGAGACAACTCCGTGTGTCAGATGAACAGTGGAAGACTGACAGCACACTGCGTCAATGCCGTGTCAAACACTGGGTCAGAAACTCTGGCCGTAGATAGGCAGGACAGTTTCTGAATCACTCGGTACTTCTGCAGGGTACACTGCAGAGCTGAGAGGGGTACCCAGGGTTTGAAAGAGGTGCCTGTACGATCCTGCATGAGCAGTACAGCAACTACCAAGTTCACCGCGCAGGGTGACTGCTTCTCTCTGTTCAAACCTAGCAAGGAGAGGGGGGGGGGGGCGTTCTGCCGGGTGGGGGGGGGGGTACCACCGGGTCAGAGCAAGGGGTGTAACAGTGTCCGTGGGGTGGTAGTTTGGCTGCTACCAGGCAACTGTTACGTTATAGGAAACACCAATACTCGGGGAAAGGGGGATTGAGTAGAGTTGGTGTTTCGCCCTGTACAGCTTCTCTAGTAGTGTCTGTCGTTCGCAAGAAATCCCACCGCTGCCACCAATGTAAAGGATTTTGTCACACCTTCACCGAACAGCTACTAGAAAAGTGTATTTGGTTAGCAATGTAACAATAATTGCTAATTAGCGCTACTGGTTTAGTAGTAATGGCTCGGTTTACTAATGAGTTATGTGTCACTTAGCTCGTGTTGTGCCGTGTGCAAGTATACTAACAATACTTGGCTACCTGCCAAACTGAATACACCGCATTATAGCAATGAATACTTTATTGCTTCAAGAATCAAAGCTTACTCAGAGGTCTTCTCTCAGCAAGCGCACAATCAACTCTACTCAACACTGCCCACTGGGCCACAGTTATGCACTTTGATATTTAAACAAGCAGTTCAAATATAATACAATATAATTGGTTACAAGAATAATCAGGTCATACAAAAATAAGCAACAAACAGGCGCAATAAAAACATATACATACAGTAAGCAATCAACAGCAATGCTGCCAGTTAATTTCTTTAGCAAGGCAGGGAATCCCCTGCTTGAGTTCATTGGTCTTCTAGCACTGCGGCGCGCATGTATCTCTGTGCCTGAGGGCAGTCAGGCGTAGCTAAGTCTATCTTCTTATGCATGCGGCCAATGTATATTTGCTCAATAAATTGGCTAGCATAGCATCAATCAATGAGTGGCCACCTATGTTGAAATCCATTAAAATATGACTACTCAAATATTGCCCGCTAGCTGGGTTACAATCACTATGTTCCCATGCTGCGAGTTCGTTCCGATTGGAAGTTCGTTCGAGTTGGTTAGCATTCATACGGGTTGGCATTCCAATCCGTTCCTATGATAATTCGAATTGAAATAATTTGCGGGAGTTGTCCTTCCTTTACAGTGAGTAGCGAGCGCAATAATCACTTGATCGTTGTGAGTTAGTAAACAACCGCGCTCATATTACTAAGTAGTTAATATGAGTCAAATTTGTGGAATGTTCACAGCATGAACTAGTAAGTAGATGAATAATAACAAAATCAACAATTTGTAATAATTATAGAAGATTATTAATAAATGAAATGATGGCTATAGGAAATGATAAATAATTAATGATAATAATTAATAAATTATTTCCAAATGACAAAAAAATAACTTTTTTTGGCAAGTATAAAAATAATAATAATTTAGTTTGCCCATTTATGAAACAGAGCTATGATTCAGTTTCCCGAGCAAATAATAAATAAATTATAACTTACCTGTTGTTAAACTTGCAGAGGATTATTATTATATGTATGTAAAAACTGCAGTTGGAAAATACGCAAAAACTGCCAAATCGCCAGTTTAATGCCTTTTTCTCAAAAGAGCAACGCGAACGAATTCGAATTCATCAACACGAACGATTCCCATTATCCTAAACAATGCACAACCCGAACGAATTCGGTTTGAGGAACCGCACTGAGCCAACACGAACGAACCCGAACCAATTCGTACGAGTCACAATTCCCATGACCAGAATGGACGAATTATGAGTTCAACCCAAACGAATTCGCAGCATTGGAACATAGTGATTGGCCTAGCTTGTTTTTGAGATCGTATTGCATTTTGCCAGCTTGTTGTGTGTTATTTTTATGTAGCGCCTGCTTACTCATGTGTGTTATGGGCTGACTTTTTAAGCCAATCATTGTACTGTATTTTCAATTGCATGCATACTCCATAAATATTGAGACATTAGCCCAGTGTGGCAGAGCGGTGATACAGTTTACACTAAAAGGTTGCTTGTGTAAATAACTGTGTATTACAATAAAGCGATTTATAACTAGAACTGTTTGTGATAAGTTATCTGGTTGATTGTTAACTTATTAGTCGTCTGCTATACAACACTGGATAGCCTCTCTCTCTCTAATAGCTGTACACAAAGTTGCAGCAAAATATTTCACAGCTCTATAGTGTTTGTTGCTAATACTTATCTATCACTTCAAATAAGCACATTTTAGCCACATTTCTTAGAACGTTATCTGTATTGAGTACTTTGTCACACAAAACGAATAAATAGAGGTCAGTTCAAGGGATAAGAACTGCTGCTTTTGCTTGCTGTCTTTTGATGATTTGTCAAACAAACTAGAGCCAACATCGTCAAATCAATGCTGCGATGTTGAGTTGAGTTGTTTCAATGATGATAGTTAACTTTTTCCATTATTGCAAAACAGATGTACTCTCGCTAAGTGTAGTCTACAAGTCAATTCTTATAGTCAGTATACAGAAGTGACAGCAGTGAAATATTTATAACCACAACGTGCAGGCAAACAACAAGTTGTAGTGGGTTTTTATGTCATCAACTTCTGCGCACACACTGTACCTCTATTCTGGCATACTTATACTAGCCATTAGATGGCCAGAGTGATTGAAATACATAATACCGAATTGACCGACAGTAGTAATATATGAGCAGATCTCCCTACCAAGTGTTTTTTGTGGGGTCAAAATCCGGGGTGATGCAATGAGTTACGGTGTTGAATGGATTCGCCGAGTTAATATTGTATTTAAATTGAGGGGCATTTGAGTGGCATTTGAGTGGCATTTAAGTGGCATTTGAGTTTTGATTATTTTTTTACTTAATTTGAACTTATATGGCATCTAGATTTTGAATGTATGGCATTCAAGTTTTGATAATTTTTTACATAATTCGAACTCATATGACGACATTTTTGATGAAGATGGAGTTGTAATTGCTACTGAATTGTTTTTGTATATGATGTATCTATCTACAACACTATAGTTATTGTTATAGTTTTATTATTACATAATAAGTATTACATTATTTGCTTACTGGTGAATGTAATGAAATAAATATCATAATAAAGTGTAATAAGTTGAATATATAGTGTTAAAGTCTATAAAAACTTTTTAATTTGTAAAGTATTTAATGACATTACAAGAAATATCATCACATTCAGGTTCAATGATGATGAGAAGATTTTCTTCAAGTTTAAGTTTACTATCTTCCGATACAGACAGAGAAAATTTTGAAAAATCCTCCAAATCATTATAACTAAAAACTCTATAAATCGCTGGTGTTGAATTTGTAATAGCTACTGAATTGTTTTCGCATATGATGTATCTATCACACATGCAATCAGTAGTAGTTTCGGTTTCTTCATAATTGTATATAGTAGAGTTTGTAGGGCTTGGATGTTCCAAAATTAAATCGACATAACCCAGAGCTTGTGGAAGAAATGGAATTGATGGTGATAATGCTGGAACTACTGACTTTTTTGTAGTTTTTGTTGTCGTTGAAGTTGTAGTGGTTGTCGTTGGGGTTGTTGTCGTCATTGTCTGTGGAGTTGTGGTGGTTGTTGTAGTCTGGGTTGTTGTCTGCAGAGTTGTGGTGATTGTTGTCGTTGTATGTGGAGTTGCAGTGGTTGTTGTTGGAGTTGTTCTTCGAGTCGTAGTTAGTAATCCCTCATCGTATAAACTGATGTAATTTAAAGCTTCAGCGGTTTTTCAAACAAAGCAGTGTTGAGGGCACATATCACGAGTGTCACAGCTTCTACGTAGGTGAGCAGGCTCCATAAAACATGTCAGTCCAAACATACGATATTTTAAGTTTTTTCTTAAAATACGAGTTACTGAATTAAATGCTTCCATATTAAGAATTCCCCAATGACATTCGGAAGTTGTATGAGATAAAGTGAATGGTTGAATCTCTGTTGCAAGACAATAACTGCTTAGGATTGGGAATAATAGAAGATAGATTCGGTATTTCATTTTTATTCAGAGAAAGACTTTCAACCTAGTTTATGCTTTCATCGTCTAGAGTTAACTGTCTTGCATTTCGGTGGACTTTCGTTAATATGCTTCAACTAAAGCTCTATATATATAACCTTGGGATTGCATTTGTCTTTGTTATTTCCTTGACATGTGATACTGATGATAATCTTGTTTTAAATAGACTTTAAACTTTCAAAACTCGAAAATGACAAATTTACACCTTCAACACCATTGATGTTAGTGATGATAGTAGCTATTTTTGGTTTCTCGTCGGTCAAACGATTGCATTCCAGGCATGCAAAGTTGGCTGTCTCAAACTCTTCTGTTAGTGGACAGATCAAACGTGAGGTGTTGTATTCAAATACGCATAATTCTCCATTCCAAAATAGTTTTGTATTTTGAGTAAGTCTTTCCGTATTATTTTTAACTCCTATTGCACATTCCTCCTGATTCAGGGTGTATTTTGTTGGAGTATTACAGGTCAGGGTATCTGTAGAAGTTTTGCTTTTGCAGATCCAAGAAGCGTTTTGAGGGATGAAAAAACTGCCATGTTAATAGTTGGAAGGATAGAGACTAACACAGTTTGTTCCATTTTCATCTTTATATTGAATACTCCTTTCAAAAGGTGAAAAAAATAAGACATCATTTTTTCCATAACTCCATCTATACATTCATCAATTTCGTCGACATAAAATACTTCGCTGACATTGAAACTGTCGAAACTCGAAAATGATGAATTCACACCTTTGATGTCATTGATGTTAGTAATGTTAGCTGGATTTGATTCCTCATTTACACCTTTGATATCATTGATGTTAGTGATGTTAGCTGGATTTGATTCCTCATTTACACCTTCGATATCATTGATGATAGTGATGTTAGCTGGAATTGATTCCTCGTTGATCGAATGATTGCATTGCAAGCATGCGAATTTGAATGTCTCAAACTCTTTTGTTAGTGGACAGATCAAACGTGAGGTGATGTATTCAAATGCGCATAATTCCCCATTTCGAAGTAGTTTTGTATTTTGAGTAAGTCCTTCCGTATTATTTTTAATACCTATTTCACATTCCTCTTGATCCAAAGTGTTTTTTGTTGGAGTATTACAAGACACAGTATCTGTAGAATTTTTACTCTTACAGATCCAAGAAGCGTTTCGAGGGATGAAAAAACCGCAATATGTATAGTCGGAAGGGTAGAGTCTCACACAGTTTTCCCCATTTTCATCTTTATATCGTATAGTCCTTTCAAAAGGTGAAAAAGCCAAGACATCGTTTTTTTCCATAGCTCCAGCTAGATATTTATCAATTTTGTTGCTATAAAACACTCTACTAGCTTTGAAACTGTCAAAACTCGAAAGTGATGAATCTTTGATGTTAGTGATGTTACCCGGTTTTGGTTCCTTGTTGATCGAACGATTGCATCGCACGCATGCAAAGTTGAATGTCTCAAACTCTTCTGTTATTGGGCAGAACAAACGTGAGGTGTTGTATTCAAATGCACATAATTCTCCATTCTGAAATAAATTTGTATTTTGAGTAAGTCCTTTTGTATTATTTTTAACTCCTATTACACATTCCTCCTGATTCAGAGTGTATTTTGTTGGAGTGTTACAAGACACAGCACCTGTAGAAGTTGTGCTCTTGCAGATCCAAGAAGCGTCTCGAGGGATGAAAAAACCACAACATAAATAGTCGGGAGGATAGAGTCGCACACAGTTTTTTCCATTTTCATCTTTATATCATATAGTCCTTTCGAAAGGTGAAAAAACCAAGACATCATTCTTATCCATAGCTCCGGCTATACATTCATCAATTTTGTTGGTATAGAATACTCCACTGACATTGGAAAATGTTAGCGTCAGTAGCAAGATAAATACGCAGCTCATTTTTTAAAATGTTTTTGCTTTCAGTGTTGGAAGCGACATACTTTCCTTCTTGATGTTCTTCCTATTTATACGTAAGTGGCTAGTGGCTTATTCAGCTCTCTCAGCTGATTTTGAAGATGTGAAACAATCCCATCAAAGTGGTTATCAAAATGTAAGTATGGTTCCAATCGAGATTGAGACAAAAGAACATGTGTTCCTGTCCAGCGAAATGAAGTCGAACCTTTTAAAATCGAAATATCTATCAAATCACCTAGTTCAGCATTTTTCAAACATTGCTTTATATCAATCAGTTTAATCGCTCTTTTGAGATCTTCAAAATCTATCAACTTGTCTTGCGGACAGCATACTTTTGGATCAAAGCTCCTAGAACAGTTTAAGCATTCGAGAGGATTTGCTCTTGAAATACAATCACAGCTCAAAAGCATGCTTTGTATTGATTTACGAACTAGATTGAATCTTAACACAAAATAAAATACTTCTTCGGTGATGAGTTGAACAAAAAGAGGATTCGAACGCTCTAAAGAAATGTAGCAATTGACTTGAATCCTTGAGTTTTTCCACTCATGTTTCTTCTGTAGTTCAGAGATAAATGAAGCAACATTTTTTGTAGTAGTTCTTTTATGAGTCCTCAGATATATTTGTCGAATCAATAGTTATTATCGGTTTGACTGAGTCTTCTTTTTCATCAGGAGTATGAGCATATGGATATCCTTCCACTATCGCAAGCAATCTATCTTTTAGACGTTGATAAGCCAGTTTGCTCTGACTAACAGGTAATAGGTAGGGATTTAATCGTGCTCTCAAATTTGTTAACATAAAGGGAGACTTCAAATGATCGGAGGAAAGATCCAAAAAAGCATTAATCCATTCATCATGCACCAAAAAACCCATTTTAGCGTTTTTCAAAACTTGTCTTCTATCAATCCAGTCGATAGCATTGCCCAATTCTTTTTTGGTAGGTGTAGCACCTTCAACCATTTCAGCATATCTTTTACAAGTGATACATTGGTCATCAACGTGTGAACAGTAACAGTTTAGTAGTGATAGATTGGTTGCTTGCTTGTAAAAAAACTTCCTCCTAGTACACAGTATATACATTCTTCCGTAAAGTAAATCCTCAACATTTCATCAGAAACCTCAGCCAAAAAATTCTTAGGTCCTATAGCATCGGAAGCTTCTTGGTGAGCAAAGTCTTCAACACGTAACATATTTGTTGTTATTCCGTTGAATTACAAAACGAGAATGATTCGTTTTCAAATTGAAATACCTATTTAATCATTCATTATTTTTTTCTTTTTTTGAGGTTAATTGTTATGCTAGCTCATGTAAATCTTCATAAATGCTTTAATTTCAACCTGACAACCATTGATCGGACAAGGTTTTATTTCTGATGAGCATTCAGTAAGTGCTTTTTCCTTACACTCACTACAGCAAATGAGATGACCACATGGAAGAGAGATATGATTTGCGATTACTTTTTTTTCATGTGACTCAGACACACATTGAGCGAGTTTGCTTTGCTTCGTCTGATCTTTATCTTTTCTTAACGATTCAATTGATTTAGCATCATTTTTTAACAGTGTTGACGAACTCTGAACAGATGTAAAATCATTTTCAAAAGTATGTAAGGCTTCAATCATAAAACCTATTGGCTCAAAAGGTTTTCCATTTAACAGTAAGACTTGTTCGATATCGTTTTGACTGTATCTTAGTTTTTTTGCAGATAAGTTTCATTTCTTCGGTGTCATCGTTTTGTGTTATTCGCTTCACTTTTTCTCTATATTTTTCAATCCGTCGCTCACACCTTTTGCCTTTTTCCATTCGCGCGTAAACATCCTCAACATACTCTTCGCCTTTACTCCCGAGTAAAAAAGAACAGTCTGGAAACCATCGACAGTGTTCCTCCCATGGTAGATCACTCTCTTTCCATTCTTTAAGTTCACCCGAGCAAAAGAAGCATTTTACACTTTCTCCGAACTTAGTATAGTAAAAACCTGCATTGGAAAGGAGTTTCATGGAAACTTTACCCTTCCATTGTTTGAAACTGTCTTCTCTAGATGTTTCAGTAGCGAAACGAGGTGTACCAGCATGATCAATCGATATACGTAGAGGTAATACTTCTGCAGTTAAATCTCCTCTTCTAGTTTTTTGTTCTTCCATCGTATAACTTTTGACAATTGAGATGTTTTTCATTTCATCTGCTAGTAGTTTCCTAGGTCTATACACACGATTGTGAGTGTTAAATCCTCTAACAAATCAACAAAACGGAAAACTTTTAGCATGTTCTTTCATCGGATGTTCATTTCCATCCTTCCAGTTTAGTAATACCCCTTGGCAAAAAACACATCGAACAGCGTTGTCTTTTTCAAGGTTATAGAAACCAGCTCCAGCCATGTTTTCACCGCTATGTCTACCTACTTGTCTCCAGTTTGTAAGAAATGATTTTCTTCGATAACTTTCATCAAACATTAAAGTCTCTCTTTCATAAAAAGAGAGTTCATTGTGAATGAACTTGAAAAAGTCCTTTGGGGAAAGTTCCGCAATAGTTTTTTGTAATTTTAATGACAAAAGACTACAGTGATTATCCGGATAAGTTGCGACGACATAAGTTATTGTGGTGGTATCAGGAAAAGTTTGTTGTAAAAACAACGAGGAAGTAACGAGTAAACTATCATCATCATCATCATGGAGGGTTTAGTATTTTCAAAGCAATTCCGATTTTTTTTCATTTTTTTTTATTATAAATAGTGTTTGTTACATACCCGTTGTTTGTTACTCGACACATTATTTATATACAATATAAGTAGTAGCTTCAGTTATTACTCAAGTTGAAGTTTTTGTTGGAAAGTTCTTTCCCACTGACCTAGTTCATTGTTATTCTAAAAAAAAAATGATAATGCTTTATAGCAAAAAAATAAAAAAAAGACTAAGGTTTCAATTTTTTTTCAATATACTTGAATTGATTACTATTGTAATAGAATGTGAATACTTACATCAGAAATGAAGACTTGTCTTTCTTTGAATTAGATGAATGATATTCATAGTTGTTTGAACTTAAGCTGCTTCCTATAAAATTCGGATGAAGAAGGAGTACCTTTTTCATTTTGAAGTCCTGAAATAATAATAATAAAACATAATTAAAACTTACATACACTATTTTTGATGGCTTAAATAGTAAATAATCATGTTTTTTTTCAGAAAATGTCTTCACGTTTAAATTGATTACAATTAGAACAAAATGTAAATATTTACATCACAAATGAATGCTTGTTTTTCTTTGAATTAGATGAATTATACGCATAGTTGTTTGAACTTCAGCTGTTTCCTATGTAATTCAGATGATAAAGAAGTAGTACTGTAGTAGATGATGATGTAGTAGATCTTGTTCTTTCAGTTACTAACGATGAAGTGAATGCTTTCTGTATGAAAACAGTGCTTCTTATATAGCTAAAGTTGCACTGGTTAAACCTTATGAATACCATCACGTACCAACCTTCATTATAATATATCTATGAATCAGCATTTTTTCACGCAAAGGAAAACTAATGCTTTCGCGGGAATAACAGAATTATTTTCATGCGAATACAAACCAATGCTTTCGCGGGAATAAATAATTTATTTTCACGCGAATGGAAACCGTTGCTTTCGCGGGAATAAAAATTTTATTTTCACGCGAATACAAACCAATGCTTTCGCGGAAATAAATAATTTATTTTCACGCGAATGGAAACCGTTGCCTCGCGGGAATAAATAATTTATTTTCATGCAAATAAAAACCAATGTTTTTGCGGGAATAAACAATTTATTTTCACGCGAATAAAAACTGTTGCTTTCGCGGGAATAAAAATTTTATTTTCACCCGGATACAAACCAATACTTTTGCGGGAATAAATAATTTATTTTCATGCGAATAGAAACTGTTGCTTTCGCGGAAATAAAAATCTTATTTTCACGCAAATACAAACCAATGCTTTCGCGGGAATAAATAATTTATTTTCACGCGAATAAAAACCAATGTTTTCACGGGAATAAATAATATATTTTCACGCGAATGGAAACCGTTGCTTTTGCGGGAATAAAAGTTTTATTTTCACGCGAATACAAACCAACGCTTTCGCGGGAATAAATAATTTATTTTCACGCGAACAACAACCAATGTTTTCAAGGGAATAAATAATTTATTTTCACGCGAATAACAACCAATGTTTTCGCGGGAATAAATAATTTATTTTCACGCGAATGGAAACCGTTGCTTTCGCGGGAATAAAAATTTTATTTTCACGTGAATACAAACCAATGCTTTCGCGGGAATAAATAATTTATTTTCACGCGAATCACAACCAATGTTTTCGCGGGAATAAATAATTTATTTTCACGCAAATGCAAACCAATGCTTTTGCGGGAATAAATAATTTATTTTCATGCGAATAACAACCAATGTTTTCGCGGGAATAAACAATTTATTATCACACGAATAAAAACCGTTGCTTTCGCGGGAATAAAGAACTTACTTTCACGCGAATAAAAACCAATGTTTTCGCGGGAATAAATAATTTATTTTCATGCGAATAGAAACCGTTGCTTTCGCGGGAAAATTTTTTTTATTTTCACGCGAATAGAAACCAATGCTTTCGCGGGAATAAAACAATTATTTCCACGCGAATAAAAAGCGTTGCTTTTGCGGGAGTAAAAAAATAATTTTCATGCAAATTAAAACCAATGCTTTCGCGGGAATATCGCGTGAAAAAATGCTGAATCATAGAGATATTATAAAGAAGGTGTCACGAGATGGTTTTCATAGGGTTAATCAGTGCAACTTTAGCTATTCAAGAACCAGTGTTTTCACACAGAAAGCATCCAGTTCTACAATAGCTAGCGAAGAAGCAACATCTACACAACAACTACTACATTTACTTGAAACGATAGAAAGACTTTCAGTCAATAAGGTGAGAATCACTAAATAATTCTTTAACATGTATTGATAGAAAAGTTCAAATAGATTTGCTATAATGCTTCAGAAAGTTAATTTTATGTTTTAATAATTTGTTCTTATTAACAAAAGATAAAAATAGTTTCACCATAATGCATCAGAAAATTATTTAGGTTTTGATTATGTGTTTTTTTTTATAAATATCTAGTTAGTTTATTCTTTTTCAAATATTTTTCAAATTCCAACCATCTGTTACCTAGTTTTTACTTTCTTTTCAGTTCAACTTCTTACTGAGTGCTCTGAATATGAATGAAGACCGCAATACCTCATTTCTCTCAACATTCGAACCATACTCTGATGATAAAGAAAATATCCCTCCTGATTCACATATAATAAGGAGGAAACTGAAAACAGTTCGACCAAAGCCATGGGATTCGGATAGAAATAAAACGATTGACTATGCTTGGACTTTGAAAGCACCATCTATTTTTCATCTTTCCTGCTTGTCGAAAAATGCTGCCAGTTTGCTCAACTCTTGCGATACCAATGAAAGAGTAATGATTGAAAGGTTTCAACCACTTCACTTAAATCAAACACCATCGCTTCTCGAGATAATCTCCATTGAAAGATCGGCTGAGGATGTATATAAAAACTTATGTATTATCCGCTACAATTTCGAAACATTTGGCAACAGACGACAAGTTAGGTCCATGGTGAGAAATGAGGATTACAACAAATTAGCTCCAACACAACCGGATGTTCCAAAACTGGTGGTTTTTATGGGATTCGATTCAGACAAGCATCCAATCTTTCACCCAATCAACTTCCCATCCGATATTTCCCTTGAGGAAGCTAAACAGATAAGTAGATTAATAAAAAAAAAACCCCTAGCCAGTTGATCAGTATGGTTCGTATCGCAACACTCTCTCAATTTGCTGTTGGAAGTGTAATCAGTTTTGAATCTCCTCAAATATCAACTCAGTTAACATTGCCTAATGGAGAAGTGGTGATGGATGCGCTACTGGTAAACTACAGATGTTTGCAATACGATGATTTGATGATGGGAGTTCTATATATACCTGAAAAACATGCTAGGGAGGTCAAATGGATTGGAACAGGAGTCATACTTGTAAGAAATTGTGAAGTTAGTAGATTTGGTTATCATCGACATGATATAATCACATTCACAGCATTAGAAGCAATAGAAACAGCTCAAAACCTACCCAACAAACTTGATGATTCCAACCAGATGAAGTACTTTACTACAGATGAGGTTGTTGAGAACAAGGTCTTAGTGCTTTCAGTGGGAGCGGCAAACGCATCTTCTACGTCTTTGAGAGAACCAACACCCCCTGGTGAAAACTATACTCAAGAAGAGCAAGTCAGACAATACGACTCAGTGAGCGTTTTTTTATTTAATGTAAACTAACTGATGTTAGTAATACTTCCAATAAGATAAAAATTATTTATAAAGCAAGTACTTTTTGTTTTGCCTTAGATAGAAGAGAGAGTATCAAAAACACTTGATGAAAATTATGCTCAAGAAAAAACAAACTGAACAATATAACTTGGTGAGTTACTTCCCTTTTCTATATAATGTTAACTAGCCAATGTAAGTAGAACTATAATTCAAATTCATGTAATTATTTTACATTTTTGTTTAATCATCCTATACTAATACATAACTTTTTTTTTTAGTTCATTACGGAATCAAAAATACATAGAACAGAAGTCTTCCTTCCTAAGATATAACATCAGTACATCAATGACGTCATTGTAAAGAAAAAGACTATGCATTGATTGTCATTACAAGTTGTAGTGCTTTGTATTACTTAGTATTTACTAACTCTAGCTATATTATACAAGGATATTTTCCCTACTTATTATGAAATAAATGTATATAATCATATATTGATTCAATGTAGTTATATCTCCTCGTTCTTCTCTCCTCTCTCCCTCTCCCTCTCCCTCTCCCTCTCCCTCTCCCTCTCCCTCTCCCTCTCCCTCTCCCTCTCCCTCTCCCTCTCCCTCTCCCTCTCCCTCTCCCTCTCCCTCTCCCTCTCCCTCTCCCTCTCCCTCTCCCTCTCCCTCTCCCTCTCCCTCTCCCTCTCCCTCTCCCTCTCCCTCTCCCTCTCCCTCTCCCTCTCCCTCTCCCTCTCCCTCTCCCTCTCCCTCTCCCTCTCCCTCTCCCTCTCCCTCTCCCTCTCCCTCTCCCTCTCCCTCTCCCTCTCCCTCTCCCTCTCCCTCTCCCTCTCCCTCTCCCTCTCCCTCTCCCTCTCCCTCTCCCTCTCCCTCTCCCTCTCCCTCTCCCTCTCCCTCTCCCTCTCCCTCTCCCTCTCCCTCTCCCTCTCCCTCTCCCTCTCCCTCTCCCTCTCCCTCTCCCTCTCCCTCTCCCTCTCCCTCTCCCTCTCCCTCTCCCTCTCCCTCTCCCTCTCCCTCTCCCTCTCCCTCTCCCTCTCCCTCTCCCTCTCCCTCTCCCTCTCCCTCTCCCTCTCCCTCTCCCTCTCCCTCTCCCTCTCCCTCTCCCTCTCCCTCTCCTCTCTCTCTCTCTCTCTCTCTCAAGATGTCATATGAGTTAGAGTTTTGTAAAAAAAGTATCAAAACTTAAATGACATACATTCAAAATCTATATGCCATATAAGTTCAAATTAAGTAAAAAATAATCAAAACTCAAATGCCACTTAAATGCCGCTCAAATTCCACTCAAATGCCCCTCAAATGAAATACAAAATTAACTCGGCGAATTCATTCAACGCCGTAACCCATTACCTCACCCCCGAAGTATAATCCACAAAAAAACACTTGGTAGGGAGATCTGCTCATGTATTACTACTACCGACCCTGCGCCTGAGTCAATGCTGTGTTGGCACTGCCATGTATAGAGCAGTGCCAACCTGGTATGACTCACCACCGATCTTGCAGGGCCGGCAGGATGTGAGTCAGCATTGGCTGAGAGTTGGAATGTAGCCTGATGGAAGAGGAACCCATAACCAGGAATTAACCCCCGTAAACCTGACAAAAAATCAAAAGCAAAGGCTAGCAAGACTAAATACCAGGGACAGGAAGCAGATAGAACTGTGATTGGTGCAATAGCTTATGATTCCACCTACTACTACAGGGCGCCATATACCTTTAGCCCTATATACTCTCTTTGATTTGTTCTTTATTTATATCTCTATGTTCATTTGTTCATTATGTATTATTGTTATGGGATTGGTTAGTACTCATACTCACTTTCTGTCACTTCCTGTAAAGTGCCTATAAAAGGCAGAACTTGTGCTCTATTAGGTCAGCTGTAATGTGTCTTTACTAACTCGTTTTATTCTGAACCAATAAACGCCTAGATACTCAACAGCACTGAGTTATGCGTCTGAGCCGAGGGCTCCTTACTGGTTGTAGAGTTGAAGATACTTTTTCACACATCTCTCTGTATCATACCGACCTGCTGTTGTCACAGGTTAAACGACAAATGGTGGCAGCTTACCTGTCGGATTGCTACCGACATTAGTTAGTGGGTTTCAGCCTCCAAAATTCACTACAAGGATCAAACAAGTTAATACAGAGTAAGCACGGATATGAAAGGACATGTATTAACAATCTAAATAATACATGTTCCCATGCACCCAATAGTAACGAGCAAGCTTGTAGCCTAGAGGGAGTTGTCTACCCAGGCTCACCAACAAAAGTAATATTGTAAAGGTTTTCATTGTGATCTCAAAATCTTCACCAACACTGTAGGGAGTAGTCCGTCATGTAAGTAGAGACAACACAGTGATTGCAGAGTCTAAATTCAAGTGGTAGCAAGACTCTCAGGGCAAGGCAATTTATCTCAATTACAATGTGTTATCAATACGGTAATAATGTTCTTTATCGATTATAGTAGTACTTATATACTTTATCAACAGGCGTTACTGATACGGTAGCAATAGCTCTTTGTTATGGGAGATCCATATTAGCAGACAGATCCGGTTAAACAAAGTATGAAAACTTAGCGTCACAAGCAATGTGGTTTAGGTTAAACTTATTGTTACAAGCAAATCAGCCACACTAATAAGGAGAGTTTCAAATTAAGAATAATAACAATAATAATGTATTAGCTACAAAAAAAAATACAAATCTTGTGAAATAGAAATAGTTCTCAAAGTGTACAGTAAAGACTTGACGTGATTAGATTCCATTAATGCTGTCCAAGAATAACACTGATAAACACTGATAAACACCTCCAGAGCAACTAACGTTATCTCCAGCCAAGCTAAGCGAACTCTGAGGAGTGGGCGGTCTGCCTCTATATAAAAAAATGCTACAGTTCAACTAACACAACAGTGATTGGCTAATAACAAGCAGTTGCGTTAAAAGTATAATCACAACAGCGACAGACTAAGAATATATATAATACAATTGCATAAGCATACGCCTTTGGAGAGTCGCTAAAAAATTCACACAATAATAATAATACATCAACCAAGATGGCGTTTTTCAACTGCACTAGCGTCGGGTCTTTATCAGCTACGGGTCCTGGGTTCATCTCATGCTGGATCATCAGGTAAGGATTTTGGCTACCTTCATCGCTTGCTTAACAACAGTCCATTGCTAGCTAGCATCGATCTGCTCAAGGTCACACTGCGCATTTCCTTTACAGTATTACACTTGTCAAACACATTGGTGAAATAACAACTCAAATATTGAATAAATGAATCACACTGAATAGACTAAGAATATCAGGTTAAAACCTAGAGTGAGAATCACAAGGATTAGAAAGCGAATATCAAGTGAAAAACAGAATGAATAAGCATCGAAATGGTTGTCAGATTCTTGTGAGCCATAGATGAATGCTGTAGTAGAGTTTGGTCTTGTACCACAAAATATTACTGAGCTCGAGTATTCTGCCTCTCTCTGAGGGGGGGGGGGAGGGGTGGGGAAGTAGTATCATGCCAACTCGTCTTCACGTATGTCACGCTTAACGAACCTTTTTTTCACTTGAGAGACCCTCAATCCTTAAAAACCTTACCAACCCAAGAGAGTTGTGCTTAGTTCAAGCAAATACTTCCTGTTAACTTGACAATAGCAGCTTACATCTTTTTCAAATTGAAATACAAATTTTATTATTAACTAGCACCATACTTTTATTGATAAACCCATACTGTAGAATGGGCTTAACGATTTATTTCGAAAACTGACTATTAACTAATTAATAAATTACACACTTTTTTCATTGATACAACTAGTTAAAGCTAGATATTTGGCTTGTTTTAACCTGCACAAAATGAAAAAAATCATTGTAATGATCAACTAATTGGAAGCTAGTGATAAGTAATACTTAAAGTTATCATCGCTAGTTAACGCCATTAAATACCATTTAGTAATGCGATGTTAATAGTAATATCTGTAGTAGTGCTGGTGGTAGTAGTGCCTTTGGTAGTAGTGCTGATGGTAGTAGTAATGGTGGTAGTAGTGATGACAGTAGTAGTGGTAGTGGTGGCGGTGGTGGAGGCTGTGGCGGAGTTTGTGACAGAGGCAGAAGAAGAGGTAGTGGTAGTGGTAGTAGCGGCAGTAAAGACGGCGGCAGCGCTGGCAGCGGCAGCGCTGACGGCGGCAGCGCTGGCGGCAGCAGTGGGGGCAGTGGCGGCGGCAGAAGCAGCAGCAGTAACAGTAGCAGCAGTAGCAGTAGTAGTAGTCATAGTAGCAGCAGTGGTAGTGGTTGTAGTAGTAGTGGTAATAGTAGTGATAGTAGTATTGGTAGTAGTACCGGTAGTGTGAGACAGTCCATTCTCTACAGATGTCCAACGCAGTATTTAGCAGCTGACATCCCCCATCTAACAAACATGAACATTGCACACCGACAGTTGACGTCTCCTAACATCAGCAACCATCTCCAAACATCAGCAATTGACGTCAACTGGCTCCTTCCCACATGATTATCATTCCACCGTCTACACGCTTCCCATGGACCTTGCAGTTACATCTTTCCACCCTTATTTGTATAATCCTGTGTAATGTGTTTATAATAGAAATTAAAATAATATTAACATTACTTACAACTGGTTTTGACTTGTTTCTTATTTTTATATGCCTTACACTTTGGCAACAATCCCTTTTATATTTACTTTATCTTGACATAATTGCATGTCAATTTTTGGCAGCACTACTTTTAGTTTTAGTATATATAGAGTTTTTAATTCTGCTTACAGCAGAAAGTGCTTGAGCCAGAATAAGAGTTTGAGCTATTTGATTTTAATGAATAAAGTTTATTTTACAAGCTAAAGCTTCCAAGTGTTGAGACTGTGGTGCTAGAATAACCAGGCATCACAGTAGTAGTATTGGTAGTAGTAGTAGTGGTAGCAGCGTATTGGTAAAAGTAGTAGTGGTAGTAGTAGTAGTAGTAGCAGTAGCAGCAGTAGCAGCAGCAGCAGCAGCAGCAGCAGCAGCAGCAGTAGCAGTAGCAGTAGTAGTAGTAGTGGTAGTAGTAGTAGTGGTAATAGTAGTGGTAGTGGTGGTAGTAGTAGTGGTGATAGTAGTAGTAGCAGCAGCAGCAGCAGCAGCAGCAGCAGCAGCAGCAGCAGCAGTAGCAGTAGCAGTAGTAGTGGTAGTAGTAAGAGTGGTAATAGTAGTAGAGGTAGCAGTAGTAGTGGTAAAAGTAGCAGTGGTAGTAGAAGTAGTAGTGGTGTTAGTAGTGGTAGTAGTAGTGGTAGTGGTGGTAGTAATAGTAGTGGTAGTAGTAGTGGTAGTAGTAGTAGTGGTGTTAGTAGTGGTAGTAGTAGTGGTAGTAGTAGTAGTAGCTGTAGCAGCAGTGGAGGTAGCAGCAGTGGCGGTAGCAGCAGTGGCGGTAGCAGCAGTGGAGGTGGTAGTAGTGGCAGCAGTAGCAGTGGTGGCAGTATCATTGGCAGCAGTAGCAGTGGCGGCAGTAGCAGTGGCGGCAGCAGTGGCGGCAGCAGCAGTGGCAGCGGGAGCAGTGGCGGCGGCAGCAGTGGGGCCGGCAGTAGTGGCTGGGGCGGGTAGCGACGGCGGAGGTAGCGGCGGTTGGTGCGGCGGCGGTTGTGGCGGCAGCAGTTGCGACGGCGGTAGCGGCAGCAGCAGAGGCGATGGTGGCAGCGGTGGTGGCGGCAGCGGTGGTGGCGGCAGCGGAACTGCTTAATGAATGACATACACAACTATTGTTGGCAGCAGTATTACCAAGTACATTATTTTTATCACTAGCGGTTATTATTTATCGTCTGTTACCCTTTTTATTATTACTATCATACCTATTATGCCATATTACTATTTGTTATTAATGTTAAAAATAAAAGCGACTAAACTTAATAATAGTACTATCATTGTTATTGTAATTTTACTGCAGTATTGATATTTCACATGTATTATTATTAGCTAGTAGTAGAGTATGATGATGCATGGACTTCCCTAGGTTTCAAAATAGAGTGCTCTTTTCACAACCGCGGATCCAAGGGCTCGCAGGAACTCGGCAGTCTAGGGCAGCACCCTGGTGGGGCTAGCAGCAGCCCTTCCACCCTAATAGAGAGGCGCACAGCGGAGCCCTATGGGAAATATTTTTAAACGTTCATGTAGCTAATTCACAATTTTTTTGCATGCGAATGCCCTCACCATTTTTCGTTATCATGCCTACAACATTACTTATGAAAGTAACATAAATTGGTTTTTGGTTGGGAAACTGTAGGATCAACAGTTCCACACCTGGCATCATCCTGATTTTTGTTGTCTGCCACATGATTTATAACTTCACAATTATTAGGTTTAAAGCATGCCAGCACGGATCACTTTTGGTTCAGTTTCTGAATATTCAAGTCTTAAGCAGCAGATTTATGTATTAAATAACCATCTAGGCCTACTCAATCCTGATTTACAAGCTTGCCAAAAAGCCATCGGCCTCAAATGCTCGTCGCATCAGCTGAAATTTAGCTTACTATAACTTCCATTGATTACCGTGTACGTCATCTTCGGGTTGTGGGCGTGGTCAGTTATAATAAATAATAACAAATTTTTATAAATGAAGTTACATCATCTGCGTTTAAAATGAAACTTGATTGAGCAATTAATTTAGTCTTAGGTCTACTGAAGGCCATTGCAACAGTAATAAAGAATCCTTACGAAGACACCCCCTCAAAAATTGATTCAAAGATTTATTGTTGGAATTTGCTGTTGCACGTCATTTTTCATCTGGCTTGAATTTGCATGCTGCACACATAAAATCGGAATTAGTGGTTTCTATCAATATGGACACAATTAGTGCACACGCATAGTAAACAAAATCAACGCTTGTTCATTACGCAATTTTCATATGTGAAATGGCAACAAGAGACGATTGCGGGATTTTTCAGGTTGTCAAATGTGTTCACAATCACAAGGATCATCTCATCTTATACTCTTTGCATCAACAGAATCATAAAAAATGTGCTTTTTTAGGTGGGTAAGGGAACAATAAATGGTATTCATACAAGAATGGACAGTGTAGTATGTAGGTAGGTAGAATAATAAGAATTAAAATAATAATAAAAATAAATAGCGGGATCTGATTGGTCAAATAAATACTGCTCAGCAAAAAAGTAAATATCCGAAGATGACGTTAATTTTAAGCAGTGTAAAAATTGGAGAGCATTTCTTGAAGAGGGTATTTTGCAGGCTTGTAGATCAGCACTGAGTAGGCCTAGAGGATTATTTAATACATAAATCTGCTGCTTAAAGCTTGAATATTCACAAATTCAACAAAAAATTGTCCAATGCTGGAATGCTTTAACAAGGAAAGCAGTTCTCATTTGTAATTCCCGGCAGAAACTAGATTAAAGTGGTCTGTCATTTGTGGTGATTAACAAAATATGGAATAGTTTAGGAAAAGCAATGTTCAGAGTTTTTTTTAATATGATTTTCTTACATAAAGTTTGCATTCTCCATATTAGGCAATAATGTTTTTGATGGTAACTTGACACTTGAATAAAAAATGAATGAACAAAATCAGTTTTTCAATCAGCTGTACGATGGATCCACGCGTGCCAGTTGAGTTGCAGGAATAATTAAACTTCCTTCATTTCCTTATAGAAAAAAAAAACAATTTTTAGGTGTAAAGAAAACAACTTTATTGACAGTGGCAATAGTCTCGTAGCGCCGGCCAGATGCTTGCATAAGGGTTGTGAGCATGTTTTAAAATATAGCAGAATGTATCTGAAGAAGAAAATTTCGTACCGTAATCTCCTAGAACAGTGAGAAATTTCCCAATGTATGGCTTGTGCATTTCCTATTGATAACCAATATGATATGAGTAGTAACATATGAGCAGATCTCCCTACCAAGTGTTTTTTTGTGGATTAGTTCTTGGGGGTTATGCAATGAGTTACGACGTTGGGTGGATTCGCCGAGTTTATATTGTATTTTATTTGAGGGGTATTTGAGTGCCATTTGAGTGGCATTTAAGTGGCATTTGAGTTTTGATTATTTTTTTACTTGATTTGAACTTATGTGGCATATAGATTTTGAATGTATGGCACTCATATGACAACATTTTTGATGGAGTTGTAATTGCTACTGAATTGTTTTTGTATATGATATAACCATCTACAACGATATAGTAGTAGTAATATATGAGCAGATCTCCCTACCAAGTGTTTTTTTGTGGATCTGGTCTTGGGGGTTATGCAATGAGTTACGACGTTGGGTGAATTCGCCGAGTTTATATTGTATTTCATTTGAGAGGTATTTGAGTGGCATTTGAGTGGCATTTAAGTGGCATTTGAGTTTTGATTATTTTTTACCTAATTTGAACTCATATGGTAGCTAGATTTTGAATGTATGGTATTTAAGTTTTTGATAATTTTTTACATAACTCGAACTCATATAGTATTTTGAGAGAGAGGAGAGAGGAGTTATATCTAACTTGAATAACTATATTGATCAAAAATGAAACATTATATGATTATATACATTTATTACATAATAAGCAGGGGTAAACCTTCCCATATAATATAGCTAGGGTCAGTAAAGACTAAGTAATACAAAGCACCAGGTCTTGTAATGATAATCAATGCAAAGTCTTTTCCTTTACATCGCATCTTAAAAAATCCTCAAATTAGCCTTCTATATGGTTAAAATTTACAGTATTTGGGAAATAATTGTAATAGAAAACATTACATCTATTAAAATTTACTGTAAATTTTATGTAGTACAAAGTACTATAACCTTCATTTATTCACTTGAGACTACATATCATCAGCATTTTGAGATCAAGTCTATATATATATATACGATGAATGATTTTTTTGTATTATATATATAGTTATAGTAACTATTCTAAAAAGAAGACTATTATGAAGGTTTTTATTTAAGCCAAAGTAGGTTCGGTAGATACTCCATCAGAACACACTCGTCTTTTAGCATAAAAATATGTGAGTCCTCGCTTTATTTGCTTGTATGTCAACATTTTTTTATCCTTTACAACAAATCCTCGATTTTTACCCATAAACGACTTTTTTGTGTTCAATACATTTAGATAACTGTCTTTGTTCAATTGATTAATTCGTTTGTTCAAACCTTTTGAGCTAAACTTGTTTCCTTTTTCTCCCCAGCAATAATAGGATTTAGAGTTAAGAGCAACAATTCTATCTCCGGTAAATTCCTCTTTAAACAATCCAAGTGTTCTTTTTCCATGTTTTAGTACTTTTTCACAACATTCTTGCATACTCCATTCTCAACCCATTGTTTTGATTCTTAAAAATTCATCTCTATGTTTGTCACAGTATGGTCGTGGAAACCAATCACCATATTCATTGTAAAACTCTTTTTTCATACTTGGTTTTACCAGTGTTTCTAATGTTCCGCTCAACGCCATGTATGCGCTATCTGTATCCATTTCAACATATTGCAAATCACTTCTGTCAATATATCTATAAATAAAAAGATTGCTTCAATTATTTGGAAGTTTTACTTACTTATACATGATAATAGTAGGGAATTAGGCTTTACTTACTTATCCATAAAGTCGTAGTAAAACTGTAGCATTCTCAGTTTAGCATACTGTAGCACGGAGAAACCCAAGTGTACTGGAACATTCATAGTTAGCTGAAATGATGGTGAAACTGATTAGCAAAGTAAACTTGTGGAATATAAATTTTGAATTGCAAAATAATTGCTTTAAAACTTACTAGCTGTTTACAGGTTACGATTTCATAAAAATCATCTGCTATCTCTTCCATGGCGATAAATTTGTTTCCTCTGATACAAAATGAAGCTTTTCTGGCGCCTTCGATGAACTTGATGGTGGTATGTTTTTCTTTATCAGTGATTGTTTTTCCATAAGCAGCATTTCCTACCAACTTGCTAGTAGTAGCGAGTAATTCTTGACTAGGGTCTGCATCTCCCATTCTCCTAGCGTCTGAAACCGATGTTCCAAAAGCTTCAAAAGCTTTTCTAGGAATATATTCTATTAGCTGATAAACTTTGGTGACTTTCAATCCTTGTTTCAAGTACCATTTCAACAAAGGACTCATTAGCAATATCTTATCTCCGTACATACTTCCAACTAATGAGCGTTGAGGAGTCTTTAAAAAACCTTCGGCTTCAGCAAAGACTTTCATTTCATCGCTCAAGTGTTCTCTGGTTAACATCGTATTTTTAAAAATCGGAGGCATTTCGGAGAACTTTTCTTCCTCTTCCTCAGGAACTTCGATGTCACATTCAACAAATCCGAAGAATTCTTCTGATTTAACTCTCTCCAACACTTCTTCTTGATTCAGCTTTTTTTCAAGTATTTTAGGGTAGAAAGAATTGTAAAACGTGTTGACAAATTTTTGTAAATTTGTATGAGTTTTTACACGCTTCATCCAGTCACACTCCCAAATCGAGATTACAGTGTAACCTAATGCTCGAAGATATTCTTCATTTTCCATCGTAGTTTTAAACAGATTTGCTTTTGATTTTCTTCCACTAGCTTGAAGCTCTTGCTCGCTAGCGTTGTTATAAGAGCAGTCGTGTCCATGCCAAAAACATCCGTGGAATTGAAAGACATGACGATTTTCAACACAGAAACCATCAACTGGTAATCCTAGCTGTCCGAGAGTAACTTCTCCTCCATTGAGCTGATGTCTGGTATTGATTTTTTTTTAGAACATTTGGAACTGTAACCAGCTATGAGCTATCTTGCTAAATTTTACTGGTTCAGCGACAAAGGAGTTTTCGATTTTTCTTCTTCGAGGATAGCCAGTAGGCATTGATTGCATCATACACCATAAATAGAGCGCATTTGCATCAACTCCATAGATTCTATCACAAATCTTTGCTTCTTTTCCCAACCAATGTTCTCTAATTTTAGTTATACCTTTTTCGTGATATCTATGCATCACTAGACTTGGCCCACCAACTATATTTTTCTTTATTAGAGGATAAAGTTCTGCATTGCAGTTGTCAAGCAGACAAATTGGGAGAGTCTGACGAAACGAGTTACCAAGTTCATCAAAATTCAAGTATGTAGAGAGGTATGGAGGGGGTGGTTGAGGAGCTTTGTTAGACATCCATCGAATCGCTAATCCTGGTAAAGATATACCATCTTTTAACATATCAATCCCATGCTCTCTGTAGATCGATCTTTGTCTTTCCAACGCTTGAACAAATGGTTTTACATCCAAGTTGTTGTACCATTTTAAAAAATCCCTCATTGTCTTCATGTCGTTATTTTTCCATGCTTCTTGACAAATTATGTACTCTTCTTCACTGATATTCCTTTGTTTTAAAGAACTGTAAAAAGCTTCTCTTGGAGGTAGATGTTCTTGATTAAGTTGTTCCAAGTCTTTCATCCATTCATAAGGAAAAAATCCTTTTCCGGCTTCACATTTGTATGCTTTGAGATACATTTCATAGCTATATCCAGGAGCGATGAAGTTTGTACAATCTAAAAACAAAAAAGATCCTATTCCGATAACAGGCATCTTGGTTCCTTTTTTTATAACAAAATCAAAATCTGTGTCGGAGACATCTTTCAATTTTTGAAGCAGTTTTCCTTTCATCACATTGACATCATAAGTCTGTGAATTGAAACCTAGAATAGGGAGTTTTTTCATATAGCTGTACAAATCATCCAGAACTTTTTCAGCTCCTGTTCTACGTCTGAAACGATTTTTTTCAAAATCACTACGAAACTTTTCTTCAGCTTCTTCCAGTCGTTGTAATTCACCTTCTATCTGTTTTATGATTCGCGAAAATTGTTTTTCCAATCGGCTATATGATTCTTCACTAATATCATCCAAGTATTCAATGAACCTTCCAACGCATTCATCATCATCCCCATTATTGACAATACAACACGGGTTGTCGAAGCCTGGTACATTTGAACAAATTGAAATACTTAAAAGTTTATGCTCATTCGTGTAAATGGTTGTGTCTGTATCTCGATCTTTTTCGCAATTAGGTAACAAACACTCTATGTCAAATGTTGCAAAAAATGGATAGTATCTCAAGGAATCATCTGACCCGATATCTATCCCGAATTGAACCTTCAGTTTGTCGAATATTGTAGCAGTAGGACTGTATTGCCCTCCAGAAAACTGCATAGTTGTTGCCTCTGAGATTGAACATCTGTGTCTTTTCAGATTCCCCAATCTGTCATAACAAGTAGAACAGGTTGGACATCTGCAGGCTTGGACATATCCTTCCAAGTTTGTAATAAGACTGAAGTGATTGATACAAATATCCAAATATAGATTCTCCTTATAACTGGAGTTTGAATTCCAAATAACTGTTGAAGTCATATCATCATTTAAAGAAAACACTGTTATCTTCAGTTGAAATGCTCGCTCCAAAAGCAATAAATCAGCTTCTGTCACTCCTTTCCCATCACACCTTTTACCACTATCACCATAGATGAAACTATGATATTGTTGTTGGTACTCCTTCACCTCCTTAATTATCGGATCTTTGGCAATTCCACCGTTTTTTTGTAGTTCTTTGTGTAATGCTAGACATCTAAAAAAACAAAGATTGTCGGTAATTCGTTTTCCTTTTGTGTTTTTTAACATGGTTCGTATGTGTCTGTTGTTAAGGAGGTGAGAGGGTAAATGCTCTGGTGGTGATCCAACTTTTCCCATTCCGAGTAGTTTGTAGAAATAAAACGAAATGTTTGTGATCAACATCAATCTCCAAGTCGTATTTGGTCTCCGTCTCAAGCTATTTGTACGATGATCAGTCTCCATAACATCAACAAAGAAGTCATCAAGATCCCCTTCAGTTTCAATCAGTTTAGCTTTTGGATATACAGTAGCATTGTTTGATGATGAGTGAAAGTATCGGAGTTCACCATCATTTTTATTTTCTAGTATACAACCTACGCTACAGTTGACTTTTGCTCTCGAGCTCAATTGTCTCCAAACTTTTTTTAGCAATTCTAACACTCTTGAATCATGATAGTCATTTTGGTAGGTATCAGCTTGGTCTCTTGGAATCCCATCCCAAAGTCTTACATTTAAAAGTTCTATGACTTTTCCAGCTCTATGTTTCGTTTTCATAGCTCCCCAATATCTAGCTATCAAATCATCCCATTCTTCATCTTGAAAAGTTGGAGCTGTGCTATCATCAACAATACCTAGGGTTGATGCTTGGGTAGTAGTAATATATGAGCAGATCTCCCTACCAAGTGTTTTTTTGTGGATTAGACCTTGGAGTTTAGGCAATGGGTTACGACGTTGGATGAATTCGCCGAGTTTATATTGTATTTCATTTGAGGGGTACTTGAGTGGCATTTGAGTGGCATTTAAGTGGCATTTGAGTTTTGATTATTTTTTTACTTAATTTGAACTTATAGCTTATACATTTTGAATGCATGACATTCAAGTTTTGATAATTTTTTTACATAACTCGAACTCATATGATATTTTGAGAGAGAGGAGAGAAGAATGAGGAGACTACATTGAATCAATATATGATTATATACATTTATTACATAATAAGTAGCAAAATATTCTTGTATAATATAGCTAGAGTTAGTAAATACTAAGTAATTCAAAGCACTACAACTTGTAATGACAATCAATGGTTGATAGTCTTTTTCTTTACAATGTTGTCATTGTTGTACTGATGTTATAACTTAGGAAGGAAGACTTCTGTTCTATGTACTTTTGATTCCATAATGAACTAAAATAAAAAGTTATGTATTAGTATAGGATGATTAAACAAAAATGTAAAATAATTACATGAATTTGAATTATAGTTCTTTTTACATTGGTTAGTTAACATTATATAGTAAAGGGAAGTAACTCACCAAGTTATATTGTTCGGTTTGTTTTTTCTTGAGCATAATTTTCATCAAGTGTTTTTGATTCTCTCTCTTCTATCTAAAGCAAAACAAAAAATAATTGCTTTATAAATAAATATTATCTAATTGGAAGTATTACTTATATCAGTTAGTTTACATTAAATAAAAAATACTCACTATGTTGTCTTGTCTGACATGCTCTTTTTGAATATAGTTTTCACCAGGGGGTGCTGGTTCTCTCAAAGATGTAGAAGATGTGTTTCCCACTCCCATTGAAAGCACTAAGACCTTGTTCTCAACAACCTCATCTGTAGTAAAGTACTTCATCTGGTTGGAATCATCAAGTTTGTTGGATAGGTTTTGAGCCGTTTCTATCGCTTGTAATGCTGTGAATGTGATTATATCATGCCGATGATAACCAAATCTACTAACTTCACGATTTCTTACAAGTATGACTCCTGTTCCAATTTGTTTGACGTTGCTAGCATGTTTTTCAGGTATATATAGAACTCCCATCATCAAACCATCATATTGCAAACATCTGTAGTTTACCAGTAGCGCATTCATCACCACATCTCCATTAGGTAATGTTAACTGAGTTGATATTTGAGGAGATTCAAAACTGATTACACTTCCAACAGCAAATTGCGAGAGCGTTGCGATACGAACCATACTGATCAACTGAGTAGGTTTTTTTTTTTTTATTAATCTACTTAGCTGTTTAGCTTCCTCAAGGGAAATATTGGATGGGAAGTTGATAGGGTGAAAGATTGGATGCTTGTCTGAATCGAATCCCATAAAAACCACCAGTTTTGGAACATCTGGTTGTGTTGGAGCTAATTTGTTGTAATCCTCATTTCTCACCATAGACCTCACTTGTCGTCTGTTGCCAAATGTTTCGACATTGTAGCGGATAATGCATAAGTTTTTATATACATCCTCAGTTGGTCGTTCGATGGAGACTATCTCGAGAAGTGATGGCGTTTGATTTAAGTGAAGTGGTTGAAACCTTCCAATCATTACTCTGTCATTGGTATCGCAAGAATTGAGCAAACTAGCAGCATTTTTTGACAAGCAGGAAAGATGAGAAGGAGATGGTGCTTTCAAAGTCCAAGTATAGTCAATCGTTTTATTTCTATCCGAATCCCATGGTTTTGGTCGAATTGTGTTCAGTTTCCTTCTTATTATATGTGAATCAGGAGGGATATTTTCTTTATCATCAGAGTATGGTTCGAATGTTGAGAGAAATGAGGTATTACGGTCTTCATTCATATTCAGAGCGTTCAGTCGGAAGTTGGAACTGAAAAGAGAGTAAAAAATATGTAACAAATGAATGGAATTTGAAAAATATTTTGAAAAGAATAAACTAACTAGATATTTATAAAATAAACACATAATTAAAACCATAATAATTTTTCTGATGCGTTATGGTGAAACTATTTGATCTTTTATTAATAAGAACAAAATATTAAAACATAAAATTAACTTTCTGAAGTATTATAGCAAATCTAGTTGAAGTTTTTTATCAATATATGTTAAAGAATTATTTAGTGATTCTCACCTTATTGACTGAAAGTCTTTCTATAGTTTCAAGTAAATGTAGTAGTTGGTGTGTAGATGTTGCTTCCTTGCTAGCTATTGTAGAACTGGATGCTTTCTGTGTGAAAACACAGGTTCTTAAATAGCTAAAGCTGTACTAATTAACCCTATGAAACCTTTATAATATATCTATGACTCAGCAGTTTTTTCACGCGATATTCCCGCGAAAGCTTTGGTTTTTATTCGCGTGAAAATTATTTTTGTTACTCCCGCGAAAGCAACGGTTTCTATTCGCGTGAAAATAAACTATTTATTCCCGCGAAAACATTGGTCTGTATTCGCGTGAAAATAAAATATTTATTCCCGCGAAAGCAACGGTTTCCATTCGCGTGAAAATGAAGTATTGATTCCCGCGAAAGCTTTGGTTTGTATTCGCGGGAAAATAAAATTTCTATTCCCGCGAAAGCAACGGTTTCCATCCGTGTGAAAATTAATTATTTATTCCCGCGAAAACATTGGTTTGTATTCGCGTGAAAATAAAATATTTATTCCCGCGAAAGCAACGGTTTCCATTCGCGTGAAAATAAAGTATTGATTCCCGCGAAAGCTTTGGTTTGTATTCGCGGGAAAATAAAATTTATATTCCCGCGAAAGCAACGGTTTCCATCCGTGTGAAAATAAATTATTTATTCCCGCGAAAACATTGGTTTGTATTCGCGTGAAAATAATTTTGTTATTCCCGCGAAAGCAACGGTTTCCATTCATGTGAAAATAATGCTGATTCATAGCAGTGCAACTTAAGCTATATAAGAAGCACTGTTTTCATACAGAAAGCATTCACTTCATCGTTAGTAACTGAAGGAAGAAGATCTACTACATCATCATCTACTACAGCCCTCCTTCTTCATCATTTGAGTTACATAGGAAACAGCTGAAGTTCAAACAACTATGTATATAATTCATCTAATTCAAAGAAAAACAAGTCTTCATTTGTGATGTAAGTATTTATATTTCGTTTTAATTGTAATCAATTTAAGCGTGAAGACATTTTCTGAACAAAAAACAAGATTATTCACTATTTAAGATATCAAAAACTGCTGTATGTAAGTTTTATTTATGTTTATTCTTATTATTTCAGGGCTTCAAAATGAAAAATGTACTCCTTCTTCATCCGAATTTTATAGAAAGCAGCTCTCAAGTTCAAACTAACTGAAGGAACAAGATCTACTACATCATCATCTACTACAACCCTCCTTCTTCATCATTTGAGTTACATAGGAAACAGCTGAAGTTCAAACAACTATGTATATAATTCATCTAATTTAAAGAAAAACAAGTCTTCATTTGTGATGTAAGTATTTATATTTCGTTTTAATTGTAATCAATTTAAGCGTGAAGACATTTTCTGAACAAAAAACAAGATTATTCACTATTTAAGATATCAAAAAAATGCTGTATGTAAGTTTTAATTATGTTTATTCTTATTATTTCAGGGCTTCAAAATGAAAAATGTACTCCTTCTTCATCCGAATTTTATAGAAAGCAGCTCTCAAGTTCAAACTACTAGGAATATCATTCATTTTAATTCAAAAGAAAGACAAGTCTTCATTTCTGATGTAAGTATTTACATTCTATTACAATAGTAATCAATTCAAGTATATTGAAAAAAAATTGAAACCTTAGTCTTTTTTTTATTTTTTTGCTATAAAGCATTATCATTTTTTTTTTAGATTAACAACGAACTAGATCAAAAGGAAAGAACTTTCCAACAAAACTTCAACTTGAGTAATAACTGAAGCTACTACTTGTATTATATATAAATAATGTGTCGAGTAACAAACAACAGATATGTAGCAAACACTATTTATAATGAAAAAAAAGAAATGCGAAAAACTCGGAATTGCTTCGAAAATACTAAAGACTGCACTGAATGGATAGATGATAGTTTACTCGTTACTTCGTCGTTGTTTTTACAACGAAATTTTCCTGATACCACTGCAATCACTTATGTCGTCGCAACTTATCCGGATAATCACTGTAGTCTTTTGTCATTCAAATGACAAAAAACTATTGCGCAACTTTCCCCAGCGGACTTTTTCAAGTTCATTTACAATGAACTCTCTTTTTATGAAAGAGAGGCTTTAATGCTTGATGAAAGTTATCGAAGAAAATCATTTCTTACAAATTGGAGACGAGTAGGTAAACATTGTGGTGAAAACATGGCTGCAGTTGGTTTCTATAACCTTGAAAAAGACAACGCTGTTCGATGTGTTTTTTGCCAAGGGGTATTACTAAACTGGAAGGATGAAGATGAACATCCGATGAAAGAACACGCTAAAAGTTTTCCGTTTTGTCGATTTGTTAGAGGATTTTACACTCACAATCGTCTGTATAGACCTAGGAAACTACTTGCAGATGAAATGAAAAACATCTCAATTGTCAAAAGTTATACGATGGAAGAACAAAAGACCAGAAGAGGAGATTTAACTGCAGAAGTATTACCTCTAGGTATATCAATTGATCGTGCTGATACACCACGTTTTGCTACTGAAACATCTAGAGAAGACAGTTTCAAACAATGGAAGGGTAAAGTTTCCATGAAACTCCTTTCCAATGCAGGTTTTTACTATACTAAGTTCGGAGAAAGTGTAAAATGCTTCTTTTGCTCGGGTGAACTTAAAGAATGGGAAGAGAGTGATCTACCGTGGGAGGAACACTGTCGATGGTTCCCAGACTGTTATTTTTTACTCGGGAGTAAAGGTGAAGAGTATGTTGAGGATGTTTACATGCGAACGGAAAAAGGCAAAAGGTGTAAGCGACGGGTTGAAAAATATCGAGAAAAAGTAAAACAAATAACGCACAACAATGACACCGAAGAAATGAAACTTTTTTGCAAAAAACTAGGATACAGTCAAAACGATATCGAACAAGTTTTAGTGTTAAATGGAAAACCTTTTGAGCGAATAGGTTTTATGATTGAAGCCTTACATATTTTTGAAAATGATTTTACAACTGTTGAGAATTCGTCAACACTGTTAAAAAATGATGCTAAATCAATTGATTCGTTAAAAAAAGATAAAGATCAGACTAAGCAAAGCAAACTCGCTCAATGTGTGTCTGAGACGCATGAAAAAAAAGTAATTGCAAATCATATCTCTCTTCCATGTGGTCATCTCATTTACTGTAGTGAGTGTAAGGAAAAAGCGCTTACTGAATGCTCATCAGAAGTAAAACCTTGCCCAATCGATGGTTGTCAGGTTGAAATTAAAGCATTTATGAAGATCTACATGAGCTAGCATAACAATTAACCTCAAAAAAAAGAAAAAGTAATGAATGATTAAATAGGTGTTTCAATTTGAAAACGTATCATTCGCGTTTTGTAGTTTAACGGAATAACAACAAATATGTTACGTGTTGAAGACTTTGCTCACCAAGAAGCTTCCGATGCTATAGGACCTAAGACTTTTTTGGCTGAGGTTTCTGATGAAATGTTGAGGATTTATTTTACGGAGGAATGTGTATACTGTGTACTAGGAGGAAGTTTTTACAAGCAAGCAACCAATCTATCGCTACTAAACTGTTACTGTTCACACGTTGATGACAAATGTATCACTTGTAAAAGATATGCTGAAATGGTTGAAGGTGCTACACCTACCAAAAAAGAATTGGGTGATGCTATCGACTGGATTGATAGAAGACAAGTTTTGAAAAATGCTAGAATGGGTTTTTTGGCGCATGATGAATGGATTAATGCTTTTTTGGATCTTTCCACTGATGATTTGAAGTCTCCCTTTTTGTTAACAAATTTGAGAGCACGATTAAATCCCTACCTATTACCTACTAGTCAGAGCAAACTGGCTTATCAACGACTAAAGGATAAATTACTTGCGATAGCGGAAGGATATCCATACGCTCACACTCTTGATGAAAAAAAAAAGAAGACTCAGTCAACCCGATAATAACTATTGATTCGACAAATATATCTGAAGACTCATAAAAGAACTGCTACAAAAAAAGTTGCTTCATTTATCTCTGAACTACAGCAGAAACATGAGTGGAAAAACTCAAGGATTCAAGTCAATTGGTACATTGGCTGATTTTGTTCCTAAGTTCATAAGGACTCATTTTGAACACATTCCTTTAGAGCGTTCGAATCCTCTTTTTGTTCAACTCATCACCGAAGAAGTATTTTATTTTGTGTTAGGATTCAATCTAGTTCGTAAATCAATACAAAGCATGCTTTTGAGCTGTAATTGTATTTCAAGAGCAAATCCTCTCGAATGCTTAAACTGTTCTAGGAGCTTTGATCCAAAAGTATGCTGTCCGCAAGCCAAGTTGATAGATTTTGAAGATCTCAAAAGAGCGATCGAACTGATTGATATAAAGCAATGTTTGAAAGATGCTGAACTGGGTGATTTGATAGATATTTCGATTTTAAGAGGTTTGACTTCATTTCGCTGGACAGAAACACATGTTCTTTTGTCTCAATCTCGATTGGAACCATACTTACATTTTGGTAACCACTTTGATGAGATTGTTTCACATCTTCAAAATCGGTTGAGAGAGCTGAATAAGCCACTAGCCACTTACGTATAAATAGGAAGAACATCAAGAAGGAAAGTATGTCGCTTCCAACACTGAAAGCAAAAACATTTTAAAAAATGAGCTGCGTATTTATCTTGCTACTGGCACTAACATTTCCCAATGTTAGTGGAGTATTCTATACCAACGAAATTGATGAATGTATAGCCGGAGCTATGGATAAAAATGATGTCTTGGTTTTTTCACCTTTCGAAAGGACTATACGATATAAAGATGAAAATGGAAAAAACTGTGTGCGACTCTACCCTCTCGACTTATTATACTGTGGTTTTTTCATCCCTCAAAGCGCTTCTTGGATCTGCAAGGACACAACTTCTACAGATTCTGTGTCTTGTGATACTACAACAAAATACGTTTTGAATCAAGCGGAATGTGAAATGGGTATTACAAATAATACGGAAGGACTTACTCAAAATACAAAAGTATATCGAAATGGGGTTTTATGTGCATTTCAATACAACGGCAGACGTGTGATCTGTCCAATAAGAAGACAGTTTGAGACATTCAAATTTGCATGCATGCAATGCGCTCATTCCGATCATTCGATCAACAAGGAACCTACAGATACCCTGACCTGCAATACACCAACAAAATACACTCTGAATCAGGAGGAATGCGCAATAGGGGTTAAAAATAATACGGAAGGTCTTACTCAAAATACAAAACTATTTTGGAATTATGAATTATGTGTATTTGAATACAACACCTCACGTTTGATTTGTCCACCAACAGAAGAGTTTGAGACAACCAACTTTGCATGTGTGGAATGCAATCGTTTGACCAACGAGGAGCCAAAAATAGCTACTATCATCACTAACATCAATGGTATTGAAGGTGTAAATTTGTCATTTTCGAGTTTTGAAAGTTTGAAGTCTGTTCAAAACAAGATTATCATCAGTATCACATGTCAAGGAGATACCAAAGACAAATGCAATCCCAAGGTTATAAATATAGAGCTTTAGTTGAAGCATATTAACCAAAGACCACCGAAATGCAAGACAGTTAACTCTAGATGATGAAAGCATAAACTAGGTTAAAAGTCTCTCTCTCTGAATAAAAAAATGAGATATCGCATCTATCTCCTATTATTCCCAATCCTAAGCGGTTATTGTCTTGTAACAGAGATTAAACCATTCACTTTATCTCATAGAGCGTCTGGATGTTTTCGGGGAATTCTTAATATGGAAGCGGTTGATTCAGTAACTCGTATTTTAAGAAAAAACTTAAAATATCGTATGCTTAGACTCACATGTTTCACGGAACCTGCTCACCTACGTAGAAGCTGTGACACTTATGATATGTGGCCTCAACACTACTTTGTTTGCAAAACCGATGAAGCTTTAAATTACATTCGTTTATACGATGAAGGATTACTAACTACGACTCGAAGAACAACTCCAACAACAACCACTGCAACTCCACATACAACGACAACAATCACCACAACTCCACAGACAACGACGACAACAACCCCGACGACAACCACTACAAACAAGCCAGTAGTTCCAGCTTTATCACCATCAATTCCATCTCTTCCACAAGCTCTGGGTTTAGTCGATTTAATTTTGGAACAACCAAGCCCTACAAACTCTACTATATACAATTCTGAAGAATTCGAAACTACTACTGATTGTGTGTGTGATAGATACATCATATGCGAAAACAATTCAGTATCAATTACAAATTCAACACCGTCGATTTATAGAGTTTTTATTTATAATGATTTGGAGGGTTTTTCAAAACTTTCTCTGTCTATATCGGAAAATAGTAAACTTAAGCTTGAAGAAAATCTTCTCATCATCATTGAACCTGAATGTGATGATATTTCTTGTAAAGTCATCAAATACTTTACAAATTAAAAAGTTTTTATAGACTTTAACTCTATATATTAGTAGTAATATATGAGCAGATCTCCCTACCAAGTGTTTTTTTGTGGATTAGACCTTGGAGTTTAGACAATAGGTTACGGCGTTGGATGAATTCGCCGAGTTTATATTGTATTTTACTTGAGGGGTACTTGAGTGGCATTTGAGTGGCATTTGAGTTTTGATTAGTTTTTTACTTAATTTGAACTTATATGGCATATAGATTTTGAATGTATGGCATTCAAGTTTTGATAACTTTTTTACATAACTCGAATTCATATGGTATCTTGAGAGAGAGGGGAGAGGAGAAAGGAGAGAGGAGAGATGGGAGATGAGAGAGGAGAGAGAGGAGAGAGAGTTTTTAGTTTTCTATACATTCATGTATATATGGTTAGTTATGTACATATTTATGGCTATATTTATATCTACATAGAGAGAGGAGATATATCTACATTGAACAAATATATTGATCAAAAATGAAAATTATATGATTATATACCTGATTACATAATAAGTAGGGAAAATCTTCTGGAGAGAGGGGGGAGGAGAGATGAGAGAGGAGAGATTTTTTTTTAGTTTTTATACATTTATGTATATATGGATAATTATGTACATATTTATGGATATATTTACATTTACATTGAATAATATACATTTATTACATAATAAGTATATTAAATGCTATAAAATATGTTGGAAAATTACCAAATTAGACCTCTAGATGGTTAAAATCTACAGTATTTGGGAAATAACTGCAAGAGAGGAGAGAGGAGTATTTGGTAGAGGAGAGAGTATGTTGAGAGAGAGAGGAGAGATAAAAAGAGGAGAGAGGAGAGAGGAGATATATCTACATTGAATAAATACAGTGATTAAAAATGAAACAATATGTGAATATATACATTTATTGTGTAATAAGTAGGAAAAAAAATTTAAAATAATTACATGAAATTGAATTATAGCTTTAGTTACATTGGATAGTTTACATTATATAGAAAAGGGAAATAGCTCACCAAGTCACATTGTCCAACTTGTTTTTTGAATTAGAGTCTATCCATCGCTAAAACACTCATCATTTTTTTTCAGCAACATATCCTGTCTCAAAATCATCAAAGTCTCCACATAGAAAATCTTCAAGTTCATCATCATCATCAATTTCTAATACTGTTTTGTTTTGCTTTGCTTGATCACAATATTGTTGCCAATACATTCGACCGAGACGGTATGGAGAGCAAAATGAAAGATCGTATTCTGTCTTAAATTTTCCGTGGGTTGTTTTTCCTCTGTAGATCATCACACCTGGAGTATATTTGTTAGCTTCTGAAGCATATTTGTCTGGTATGACGAGCGTCTTCAACAGCGTTTCTCCACATTGTTCAATGCTATAACGGATACAAATTACATTCGACTGCCCTCCTTTAAATCGATGAGGAACGAATCTATCAACAACATCTTGGTAAGGAAAAATAGCGCCGGGTTGAAAACTATTGAGGGTGTTGATGTTCAAGAAGCGTTTGAGCTGACATTTAGTCAATGTACTAAAATATAGTGATTCCTCTTCAGCTTTCTTTTTGCTTAGAGGATGTCTGCTAACACGTCTGACATCGTACCAAAGAACGTTTTTATTTTTTGGTTTTCCCTTTCTACCCAAATATACAACGTTAAACGGAGGGGGGTAATTATCACAGTTGAAGTTTTTAGCTATTTCAACTGGACAGAGGAGTATTTTGGGTTCGAGTTCATTTATATCTGAAGGTTCATGGTAGTGTACTTGAGAATATCTACACTTCTCCTTACTTGATGGATGTATCACACCAGTCACTCGCATAATGCTTGGGATAGGAAGATCTTCAAATGTTTTGCAAATCGGAACTTTTGGTGAGTCAATCACTTGAGAACCTTTAGACTTTTCTAATTCCCTAGCTCTCCTTTCGTTGAGACATTCAACTGTTAAATGAGTTATAGCTGCGCTCTCCATTGTTTGCTTATCAACGGAAGTAGTTTGTTTTCTCACTGTTTGTTTTCGTTTCCTTACTATTCGCTTTTTTGGAGCAGTTTTCCTTCTCTTAGGAGTTGTTTTGCCGTTTTTCATTTTATTTTCTGTTGGATATGGATCTGTGCTAAGGAGCTCTTCAGAAAGAGCATCCATAACATTCTAAAAATAAAAGGGTAATATTTGCATGAGTGGCTAAGAGTGTATTTATTACTTAGAGTGTCTTATATATATATATATATGTATTTATGCCAAAAGCAGTTAAGATCATAGAGTTATGGTAGATTGAGAATGTGCTTATTAAACTATTGGGATGTGGAGACAGACAACAAAGGATGCATTCAAATATATATATATATGTATTTACTTAATATTATACCGCTTTTAACATCTAAATTGGTAAGAAATAAAATATAATAGTTTGAACAAAATATTGTAAAATAATAAAAAACAACTAAAAATTTTTCATAAATATGTATGAAACGCTTCCAACATTAATTCTAAAATACCTACAGAAGAGGATAGAGCTTTATCTATTTGGACATAATTATAAATATGCTTTCTGAATTTATAAAAAGTTTTTTTGTTCCATGTCATGTTGTATAATTTTTTGAAAACTATTTGATTCCAAGCACTTCTTTCAATTTCTTTTAAAAAATTATTAATATTAACGACTTCCACCATTGACAAAACGATTTCGAAACTGTTTTTTATAATGTCATCAAAACGTTCTGTAGATATATCACGTTTCTTACAACACATCCCCATACTCATCATGTGTTGAGTTATACAGAATATTATAACTTGAAATGTCAAACGTTCTACAGCTTTTTCTTCAACAACATCATTATTTATCACATAGTTATGATACATTTCTGGAAGGAAGTCCTTTAAGTAGATTGGATTTGTTGTTGCATTGTTCTAAAATACAAGTGATAATTAGATAACTAAAATAATTAAAGGTGTTCAACAGGTGTTAAATAGTATTTTTTATTAATTCTTACCTTTTCATCAGGCTGAGATTCCGACTTTAGATACAATGGTTGACTTTCTACGACTTGAGTATTCATTCTGAAAAAAACAGAAAAAATTGGTTCAATTCTTTATAACCAATTTAAAGATAGATATGTCATAAAGCCTTCAGATAGTTGTGTTAGCTAGCGGAAATATTTGAATTTAAGTTTTACCTTTATGAAGAGAGAACTCTTAGTAGTTGCAATGGAAGATGTAGTAGATAGATGTTGCTCCTTTGCTCACTGTTGTTGAACTGGATGCTTTCTGTCTGAAACCGTTGTCTCTTATATAGGTGAATGTGTAAAAATAAATCTTTCATTCCCGCGAAAGCATTGGTTTGTATTCGCGTGAAAATAAATTGTTTATTCCCGCGAAAGCAACGGTTTCCATTCGCGTGAAAATAGCTTATTTATTCCCGCGAAAGCATTGGTTTCTATTCGCGTGAAAATAAATTCTTTATTCCCGCGAAAACATTGGTTTCTATTCGTGTGAAAATAAATTATTTATTCCCGCGAAAGCAATGGTTTCCATTCGCGTGAAAATAAAATATTTATTCCCGCGAAAGCAACGGGTTCCATTCGCGTGAAAATAAACTATTTATTCCCGCGAAAACATTGGTTTGTATTCGCGTGAAAATAAAATATTTATTCCCGCGAAAGCAACGGTTTCCATTTGCGTGAAAATGAAGTATTGATTCCCACGAAAGCTTTGGTTTGTATTCGCGGGAAAATAAAATATTTATTCCCGCGAAAGCAATGGTTTCCATTCGCGTGAAAATGAAGTATTGATTCCCGCGAAAGCTTTGGTTTGTATTCGTGGGAAAATAAAATTTCCATTCCCGCGAAAACAACAGTTTCTATCCGTAGGAAAATAAATTATTTATTCCCGCGAAAACATTGGTTTGTATTCGCGTGAAAATAAATTATTTATTCCCGCGAAAGCAACGGTTTCCATTCGTGTGAAAATAAAGTATTGATTCCCGCGAAAGCAACGGTTTCCATTCGTGTGAAAATAAAGTTTTGATTCCCGCGAAAGCTTTGGTTTGTATTCGCGGGAAAATAAAATATTTATTCCCGCGAAAGCAATGGTTTCCATTCGCGTGAAAATGAAGTATTGATTCCCGCGAAAGCTTTGGTTTGTATTCGTGGGAAAATAAAATTTCTATTCCCGCGAAAACAACAGTTTCTATCCGTGTGAAAATAAATTATTTATTCCCGCGAAAACATTGGTTTGTATTCGCGTGAAAATAAAATATTTATTCCCGCGAAAGCATCTGTTTCCATTCGTGTGAAAATAAAATATTGATTCCCGCGAAAGCATTGCTTTGTATTCGCGTGAAAATAAAATTTTCATTCCCGCGAAAGCAACGCTTTCCATTCGCGTGAAAATAAATTATCTATTCCCGCGAAAACATTGGTTTGTATTCGCGTGAAAATAAAGTATTCATTCCCGCGAAAGCAACAGTTTCCATTCGCGTGAAAATAAAATGTTTATTCCCGCGAAAGCATTGGTTTGTATTCGCGTGAAAATAAAGTATTCATTCCCGCGAAAGCAACAGTTTCCATTCGCGTGAAAATTAAATGTTTATTCCCGCGAAAGCATTGGTTTGTATTCGCGTGAAAATAAAGTATTCATTCCCGCGAAAGCAACAGTTTCCATTCGCGTGAAAATTAAATGTTTATTCCCGCGAAAGCATTGGTTTGTATTCGCGTGAAAATAAAGTATTCATTCCCGCGAAAGCAACAGTTTCCATTCGCGTGAAAATAAAATGTTTATTCCCGCGAAAGCATTGGTTTGTATTCGCGTGAAAATAAATTATTTATTCCCGCGAAAGCATTGGTGTTCTTCCGTAGAAACAATGTTTCATTAATTTAACCTTATGATAAATGGCATGATTTCAGCTATATAAGAAGCACTGTTTTTACACAGAAAGCAGTCACTTCAACATTAGCAACTGAAGGAGCAAGATCTACTACAACATCATCTACTACAACTGCTAGAAGGACTTTTCTGTTTGGAGGTAAGTCAACTTGATTGAGTATAAATTTAATTTTTATCGATTTAGATACTAACAGTGGTATGATATTGAGTAAATATATATATATATATATGTATATATATCTTCAAATTGGTTTGAAAAAGAAATCAAAAAATCATAACATGGATTTTTACTTTATCTTTTAGAATGTCGACACAAATCATTACAAAACAACTGAAGAATAAAGATCCAAAACCTTCACAAGATAAGAAGGTGATTGATGACAATGTACTTCTTCAACGCACTACGATTCCCTTTCAAAGCGCCAGTCTGAATACTCTGGCAACTCTCATCATCAAAAGCGCCTCTCTGTTAAGTACTCTATCTCCAGCTTCCAGAAGAAACATTGAAAACATAGTCAAAGTTGAAGATTTACCAATACCTACAGTTATGCAGGTGTTAACCGTTGAGCTCCATGATGAAACGAACTGTACCATCATCTACAACTATAAAAAGGATGGAAAGGTAGTTAGAGTGAAGAGCACTATTCCATTAGCAGCAGGATTACTTGTCAATGAAGCTTCGCAAATAAGACCACTGGTTTTGATCTACATGGGTGTTGAAAAGACAGGAAAAGCAATTTTTCGTGCTGCTACAGAAACAGGAACTACTTTGAGGTGTAAGAATGCGTTTGATGTATTACCAGGAAAAAGTATGCGACAAATCAATGCTTATTTCGAGGTAGCTAATCTTCAGGATTTCCCAACAGATAGTGTCATATGTTTCCAAAACCCTGAAGTTATAGCAAAATCTGACAGACGATGGAATGGAAATGAAGAGACTCTTCTAGTTCAATACAGAAGTGTTGTAGATGAAGAATTACTGATCGGAGATATGCGCATTCCTCTTCAAATAGCTTCTGCTGTGACATCGGAGAGATTTGGAGTGATTTTGTTCAAGGGTCTGAGTCGAAACGCAGACAATTCAATTTTCTACAACATCAGTGTACTCGCAGCTCATCAAGCCTTCGTCCAAGCCTCGGAACTGGCTGATAATCCAAAATCTGAGGATTTTCTCAACCACTTCGATGATGCTGAAAAAGAAGACTGTGGAGAACAAACTCTCAAGAAGCTAATCTATAACTCAAGGGATTCATATCACTATAGGTAAGTTTTATTAATTTTTACCATAATTTAAAAAAAGTTGATTTGTGAAAATTTTGTGGATTCTTACAATGAAAAACCCCTTAAAATGATAAATTTGTGAACATTTTTGTAAAACATTTTTAAGTTATATATATATTTCGAATTAAAAAAGGATTTTGTTGTGTCATCAGTGTATTTTTTTACATAAAAGTTGGAAAAAATAACAAAAGGTGATAATTATTTTACAAAAATGTTCAATTTTTCACATAAATGATCAATTCATAAACATTTTTTGTAAAACATTTTTAAATTATATCTATTTCGGATTAAAAAAAGAATTTTTTTGTGCAATCAGTATATTTTTTTACATAAAAGTTTAAAAAATAACAAAAGGTTATAATTATTTTACAAAAATGTTTAGTTTTTCACATAAATGATCAATTCATAAACATTTTTTGTAAAACATGTTTAAATTATATCTATTTCGGATTAAAAAAAGGACTTTTTTGTGCAATCAGTGTATTTTTTTACATAAAAGTTTAAAAAATAACAAAAGGTTATAATTATTTTACAAAAATGTTTATTTTTTCACATAAATGATCAATTCATAAACATTTTTTGCAAAACATGTTTAAATTATATCTATTTCGGATTAAAAAAAGGACTTTTTTGTGCAATCAGTGTATTTTTTTTACATAAAAGTTTAAAAAATAACAAAAGGGTATAATTATTTTACAAAAATGTTTAGTTTTTCACATAAATGATCAATTCATAAACATTTTTTGTAAAACATTTTTAAATTATATCTATTTCGGATTAAAAAAGGACTTTTTGTGCAAACAGTGTATTTTTTTACATAAAAGTTTAAAAAAAATCACAAAAGGTTATAATTATTTTACAAAAATGCCTAATTTTTTACGTAAATAACACGTTTTATCACATAAATGACTTATTCATGAGTGTTTGTTGTAAAACATTTTTAAAATTATATATATATATATATTTATATTTATACATTCCGAATCCAAATGAAAAAAAGGACTTTTTCGTGTGTAATCAGTGTATTTCTTTTACATAGAAGTTGAAAAAATAACAAAAGTTTATATTTATTTTACATTAATTTTAATCATACTATACTAATACATCATTTTTTATTTTAGTCCATTATATCGTAAAAAGAAAACAGAGTAAAGAACTTTCCCTAAGAAATATTGAGCTGAATGATGTAACTCAGTGAGTTATTTTCCTGTTATATATAATGTAAACTATCTAATGTAGCTAAGAGTAAAATTTAAATTCGGTAAAATTTATTTATATAATGAATAACTTTTGTATTTTAGTCAATTATTGGATCACAGAGAATACGGAATACAAGAGTTCCTCCCTGGGTCTAATAATATACCAGAAGAATATCAAGGAAGATATTGTTCAAGAAAAGCGCTTTGTAACCATTGATATCGTAAGCTATAGTAGTTTGTATTACAGAAAATTTAATATAAAACAGTTTTATGAATGTAAAAACTAGATATGGTATTTTCTATTACAATTATTTACTTGTAAATTTTATTCAACTAGAGAGGTAATTTGGTGATTTTTTGACAGTTTTTAAAAAAGTTAAAAAGTACAAAAAAATCAAAAAAATATCGAAAACTATATATTTCAATGATTATTTTTTAAAAAGTTCAAAAAATGTAATAAAGCTCTGTTTTGAAACATAAAAAATTTAAAAGGATTGTGTAGGATAAAATTCTCACTCAAAAAATTATTGAAAATTGAATGAAATAAAAAATATTTTCCCAAATACCAAAGTTTTGTAAATATAAAGTGAAAAACTCTATATATATATATATATATACACATTGTTTTAAAATAATATCGAAAACTATATATTTCAATGATTATTTTTTAAATAAAATAAAAAAATTTAAAAGGAAGGTGTAGGATAAAATCCTCACTCAAAAAATTATTGAAAATTGAATGGAATAAAAGAATATAAAGTGAAAATCGCTATATATATTTATTTTTTTTAAAAAAATATCGAAAACTATATATTATAATGATTATTTTTTTAAAAAGTTGAAAAAACAAAAAAACTTTGTAATAAAACCCTGTTTTAAATCATAAAAAATTAAAAAGGAATGTAATAAAAGAATATTTTACCAAAATACCTCATTTTTTTTTGTAAATATCTAGTAAAAATTTCTGAAATATTGTTGGTAAAATTTACTGGAAAATGGTTTCAAGTGTGTCAAAGACTAAATATGATGTTTTCATTGAAATGTTTATTTTCAAAAGATCCAAATAATAACATTGAATCAATTAGTTAAATTTAACAGTCAAATTCTTTTTTATCAAGTAGGCTTAATGTTTCTATTGTGATTAATTCTCAAATATTGTAAACTTGAACTATCTAGAGGAGTAATTTGTCGATTTTGATGTGTTTTTTTAAAAAAATTATCATGTAATACCGCATACTTCAGTTCTAATTCGTTTTGAACAATTTCATGGGAGACAAAGAATAAAAAAGTTACATTGATTTAGTTTTTAGAATTAAAGTTGCTATCAAAAATGGATTGTTCTTCTTTAAAAAAATGATTACGTAATACTACATGCTTCAGTTCTAATTCGTTTTTAGAATTGAAGTCGCCATCAAAAATGGTTTGTTCTTCAATGGGTAAATCCATAACCTCCTCCTCATCATGACAAAAGCTTTCTGATGATTGCATTTTGAAAAACAAATTGCATTGTTTTAGTTTTCCGAATTGAAATTGCCATCGAAAATGGTTTGTTCTTAAACGGGAAAATTCATAGTCTTCTCATCATCATGTCTAAGTTTTCTACCCCAATATCTCCAACCTCTCAGAGATAGGAATTGTTCTGTTTAAAAAATAATGGAAATTGTATATATAAATGATTGTTTTTGAAAAAAATGGTAAATTTTTGAAAAAAATTCAAAAGGAAAATGCAGGATAAAACCCTCACTCAAGAAACTAATTTTGTATGATAGGTTGCTCACCTAATAATAAGAAAATAATGAATGATTTATATTTAAACAATTATTGAAAGAATTAATGAAAATTGAATAGAATAAAGGAAATATTTTACCAAATAGTCTGTTTTTTTTGTAAAGATATACAAACAGATAAAATTTAACCATTTAAAGGATGATTTCTTTTTTTGCAAAAAAAATAATGAAGATTTAATGAAATGAAAGAATATTTTACCAAATACCTTGTTTTTTTGTAAATTTGTACAATTAGAATAAGAAAATAGTGAATAATGTATATTTAAGCAATTATTGAAAAAATTAATAAAAATTGAATAGAGTAAAGGAAATATTTTACCAAACACCCTGTTTTTTGTAAAGATATACAAACAGATAAAATTTAACCATTTAAAGGGTGATTTCTTTTTTGCAAAAAAATAATGAATATTTAATGAAATGAAAGAATATTTTACCAAATACCCTGTTTTTTTGTAAATTTGTACAATTAGATGAAAATTGAATAAATCGAAAAAATATTTCACCAAATACCTCTTTTTTGTAGATGTAAACAAATAGATGAATATCTAACTTTATCCATTTTTTTCCATTTGGGATCATGTTTTGAAGGTTTTCAAGATAGTTTTTAGTAAAAGCTTATGTATTGATTGTCATTACAAGTTGTAGTGTTTGGTATTATTTAATATTTACTGACTCTAGCTATATTATATGAAATTTTCCCTACTTATTGCACAATAAATGTATATATTCACATATTGTTTCATTTTTAATTACTGTATTTATTCAATGTAGATATAATGAGTCGAATTACAAAAAAATATCAAAACTTAAATGCCATACATTCAAAATCTAGATGCTCTATGAGTCAAAGTTATGTATATAATTATGTACAAGATTATCAAAACTTGAATGCCATACATTCAAAATTTAAAAGTTCAAATTAAGTAAAAAAATAATCAAAACTCAAATGCCACTTAAACGCCATTCAAATGCCACTCAAGTACCCCTCAAGTAAAATACAATATAAACTCGGCGAATTCATCCAACGCCGTAACCTATTGTCTAAACTCCAAGGTCTAATCCACAAAAAAACACTTGGTAGGGAGATCTGCTCATATATTACTACTTATATTCAACTTATTACACTCTATTATGATATCTATTTTATCACATTCTCCTTTTTTGTAAATTTGTACAATTAGATGAACTATAGTTTGTATACCAAGTAATATATCGCTTGAATATATAACTCTATGGTTTGTATCCAAAGTAATATATCTCTTGAATATACAACTCTATGGTTTGTATACCAAGTAATATATCGCTTGAATATATAACTCTATGGTTTGTATACCAAGTAATATATCGCTTGAATATATAATTCTATAGTTTGTATACCAAGTAATATATCGCTTGAATATATAACTTTATGGTTTGTATACAAAGTAATATATCGCTTGAATATATAACTCTATGGGTTGCATACCAAGTAATATATCGCTTGAATATATAACTCTATGGTTAGTATACAAAGTAATATATCTCTTGAATATATAACTCTATGGTTTGTATACCAAGTAATATATCTCTTGAATATATAACTCTATGGTTTGTATACAAAGTAATATATCGCTTGAATATATAACTCTATGGTTTGTATCCAAAGTAATATATCTCTTGGATGTATAACTCTATGGTTTGTATACAAAGTAATATATATCTTGAATGTATAACTCTATGGTTTGTATACAAAGTAATATATCGCTCGAATGTATAACTCTATGGTTTGTATACAAAGTAATATATCGCTTGTATCTATAACTTTATAGAAATAAAAATAAATAAATTTATAGTTTCACTCAATATAAGGTCAAGCAGAAGTTGTAGGAAAGACGACATCACATTAACCTTGGTCAGCAGTACCAGGGGTGGTTTTGTATATTGTTATTGTTTATTACGTCTCGTTAATGAATTGTAGACAAAATGCAAGGTGCTTAGTTTATGCTTTCATCACTCGTAGCTTACCAGATATGCGTATT